>VYZW01045766.1:0-17250 GCA_013401315.1 Balaeniceps rex
AGGACAAGGGGTAATGGTTTTAAACTAAAGGAGGGGAGGAGAGGAGGGGGGGAAGATTTAGGCTAGATATAAGGAAGAAATTTTTTACAGTGAGGGTGGTGAAGCACTGGAACAGGTTGCCCAGAGAGGTAGTGGAGGCCCCATCCCTGGAAACATTCAAGGTCAGGTTGGATGGGGCTCTGAGCAACCTGATCTAGTTGAAGATGTCCCTGCTCACTGCAGGGGGGTTGGACTAGATGACCTCTAAAGGTCCCTTCCAACCCAAAGCATTCTATGATTCTATGATTCTATGATTCACTCACCTAAAAATAGACATGTTTGCTGTTTGAGATGTTTCAAGGTTCCCAAGACACATGCAGAGGTTTGGCAAATATGATACAGCATGTGTGGGAGACCTGGAGGGGCAGCTGGACGCCAGAAGGACCCATCTCCCTGTGTTCAAAATACCATACCCTTACATTTCAGCAACTGATTCACATTCTTAATGTCTGCTTATGAGCAACATTTCCTCATAAATACACCTAAAGCCCTATGAAATGCCCCCAGTTATCCTGCCTGCCCTTCAGCTGCCCCTTGAAAAGGGCATGGTTGACCCAGAGGTTGTATGCCAGCCTTGTTAGCTCTGTGAGGAGCTAACCCTGGTGTAGGTGTCTTATGTACCCTAAAATACCTCAAATGGCACCAGATCCCTCTATCTGGATAACTGAAGTGAGCCATCGGCTTTTCCAAGTGTACAATAAGGCTAAGGCGAAGAGATGTGGACTGGAAACCTAGGAACAATGGTTTTCTTTAAGAGAAATGGAAAAGGCAGTGTGTCTGTGATCAGATGGCAAAAGAAAAGACACAGCAGCTCAAAACACAGTAGAAAGAGTTTGTGAGTTGTCTGTGGAGCAGTCAGGTATGTCAGGTCGCTTTACCAGCACATGGCAGACACAGCACCATAGCAGTTGATTGACATTTGTATTTTGAGCTGGTGAGCACAAAAGGTGTGATAGTTTCAGCTGATGTCCGCAGAATAATTACGTGAATACCAGGGATTCCCATGATGAGGATGTTACAGTGAATCAAAGCTGGAGTTGTCTAGGCTGCAGTCAAAAGCTGGAGCAGCCAAGAACATTTTGCCTCCTGCTATATTGTGGAGGATGGAGAGGGGAAAATTGGATACCGCTTTTAAATATAAAGTGTGATCTCAAAGTCACAAGCCCTAGAGGTCAGGAGGATATATGGGTGATAATAATAAGCAATAAGCAATAAGCAATAGTGATAATGCAAAGGGAAAGTAATGAGAAGATGACAATTTGGATGTTTTGAGACTTTTTTGCCTGTCATTAAAAAAAATAGCAATAAAAGAAATCCTCTTGGGAAGGTGGGGTTGCTCATCAGTAGAAAGCTAATTCATGCTTGATTAGAGCTAACGTTTTTTCTTCCTGAGATTTTTTTTTTGAAGCAATGTTTATTTTCCTGCTCTTATTTCAAAGAATGCATTTTCACTGAGGTAAAAGTCAGAATCTGCATATAAATGGAAATCCTTCAACACCATCACAGGAAAATTTCATTTTCTTGTGCAAGGATAATATTATTATATACACTTCTTAATACTGAATGAAGTGTAAAACAATATTTTATTTAAATGTAAATTTTGAAAAATGAACGCAAGGGTATCTCTAAGTTCATTCAGCATCAAAGTACTGTTATTGGGTAAAATGAATAAACACTTAAACAAACTGTGCTTCAGCTTCTCTCTATATTTTAATATAAAATTTTTGAATGAGTTTAAAAGCAATGCTACTCAAGACATTTTTATTTATGAAAAGGAATTTGTCACAGGTAGGACATAAATCTGTAAATCTTTAGTTTGCTTCTGGTTTGTGTTTGAGAAAAAAAAGCAAGAACTTTCAGTGTCCTTCTCACATGAGATATTTATCGAGGAAATTACTATTGGTGTGGCTATATGGTGCAAGGACTCTGCTTGTCTTAATCACAGTTTCCCTCCAATTAATTATTACTACATGTTTTCCCTGTTCTAGACATCTGCTATTGTATGCTTGCTGCTGGAGACAATACATTGAACTAGACAAACCTTTTTTGGTTGTTGGTTTGTTTTGTGTTTTTTCCTTATGTTTGTATTTAAAGAAAGAACTGCTCTGGCTTGTTGAATCCAGAAAAGGATTCACCCAAGTGCAATAAAATGGTAGTGCCCCACTCTCGCTCTTATTTCCTTTTGCCATAAAAAAGCTGATTCAATAATAGTTTCTGGTATATTAAAATTAAAGTAAGGTACTGTTTTCAGAACTCTCTCTTCTTGTGTCCAAAGAAGAGCAATGAAGCTGGTGAAGGGTCTGGAGAGCAAGTCTTATGAGGAGCGGCTGAGGGAACTGGGATTGTTTAGTCTGGAGAAGAGGAGGCTGAGGGGAGACCTTATCGCCCTCTACAGCTACCTGAAAGGAGGTTGTAGCGAGGTGGCTGTTGGTCTCTTCTCTGAAGTGACAGTATGAGAGGAAATGGCCTCAAGTTGTGCCAGGGGAGTTTTAGACTGTATATTAGGAAAAATTTCTTCACCAAAAGGGTTATCAAGCATTGGAACAGGCTGCCCAGGGAAGTGGTTGAGTCACCATCCCTGGAGGTATTTAAAAGACATGTAGACATGGCACTTAGGGACATGGTTTAGTGGTGGACTTGACAGTGTTACGTTTACGGTTGGTTTTGATGATCTTAAAGGTCTTTTCCAACCTAAATGATTCTATGATTCTATTCTTAGCTATGATACACATTCAATGTGATGTTCACAATCGTACCTGGCAGTTTCTGTTTGCCATTTTTAAATTGGAGTATTATTTAGTAACTTTATTAAGCTCATGACACACCTGGGCTGAAAGAGACTGCTAAGTATTGCCAATACCTTTTTCCTGGCTTTAGCAATTCAGAAAACACACTTTTTGGTCACTACTGAGAACCAAGTTGCTACAATGTGATGTTTTACATCTGTAAACAGTAATTAAACATCTGTGAATAATTGTACATTAACAGACTAGCATTGAATTTAAAAAAAAGTGTCATTAAAACACAAACTGTAGCAATACGCAATTATAAAATTCATCACTGTTGTAAAATAACAATAACAAAACCCAGCTGCATTTCAGAGGGATTAGTGTTGATGCCATTACAGCTTTCTCACTTTCTCTATTTTGCAGTGACATATGATGGTCCACTCTCTTTAACTCTTCATCTATCTGCAGTACTGGAATCTATCATACACCAAACCTGACTAATGAAAATCCTTTTAATGTAAAATCAATAAATCACCAGGTCAACCACCTGTTCCAGCAAGTAGACACACATTTTATTTAGGAAACAGAGCCTTCAATAGATGGCTTTGAGAGCCTTAGAGTCTGAGAGTACGCTCCGGTTCTTCCATATTCTTCAAGGGTAGGAGGATCAGCATCTGGCTCCATTAGATATCTGAGAAGGTCCATTCTCTAGGGAGTCCTTATGCAAGAAAGATAAGGAAATGTCTCATTAGACCATGAGGGAAGTTTTTCAAAACCAAAAAAATAAAGTTAGACAAACACAATGCCTGACGTGATGAATATTGTATGACAAACACTCATTTTCTTATTAGCAATCTTCTGGAGAACTGCATTATCATATGGTTCTCTCCTTCCCCTGCCCCCCTTTCCTTTTCTCTTCTTCCTTTTAAAAATCTAAACCAGTGTTTGGATCAAATAAGGAATGAATATTTTTGAATAGCAATATTTGCCTGACTACAATTTTCAAGTATCAGATAGTCTTGACATATTAAATTTCTTAGAAGCTTATTGTAACACAAGGAGTGAGCGGAAGTTAACAGAAATAACAAATATGCAGTGAAAAATCATACAAATTGGCATAAATGGATGTCTTTGGGTTTAAGTAGTCTTTTTGTTGAGAACTCGAGTCCAATTTTTTACAGTCAACAGGAGCCTTTCCACAGACTGCAGTGAGCTTTTATTTATTTCTTGCTATACAGGTATGAAGAGACAATATTAAGGATACCTGTGCTTCGAAAAGGGCCTTTCAAATCCACATATTTTGCTTTCAGGTTATTAGGATAACACAGATTAATATTTTAGCCAATTGTAAGCTGCTACCAGCATCCGTATTACAAAGAGTTCTGCAACTTATTCTTGAAAAAATCCAAGCTTCATAAGCTCTAAGTGAGCTCCTGTTCTCCTGTTATAAATTACCAACTCCAGTATTATTGCAAATCCAAATAAACTCCCTGGTGATTACAGATTACAGTCACAAATCCAAAAGGTACAACTCAATATACTTTTCTTAGCTAAATTAATTATTTCAGTTCTAGGCAACTCAATAGTAAGAACTGAACCACCAGCTGGCTAATATGTACAGTCAAAACATTTAGCAGCAGGTTTTTACATTAGTAACAGCAAGAATCCATTTCATGGAAGACAACAGAGAATAAATGATTCTCATTTTAAGAGTCCTTAAGGCTAAAGTGCTTTATCCTCCTTAAATGTTCTGACTAACTAGCTCCACATGATGTCATCAAGATTAATTTTATGTAGGTAGCTTCTACTGCAGAAATGCAGTAGAAATGTGTACAAGGCTATGGGAAATAGGGGAGACAGAGCAGAACAATTCATGTAAAACAAAACTGTCCAGTTTCATAACCAAGTCTTACAAGTCTTGGTTCTCTTTAGAATGTGAGGGAATCTCCTTTTTCCAATTGCTAATGTTGTGATTGTAAGCTCAAAGATGGAATGTACTAAACTCCTCCCTACTCAGAATTTTTCTTTTCCATGAGTTAACGTGTAGGCTAGACTTTTTTTAGAGACTAATTTGCAAAGAAGTGGTGCCAACATTCTTCTGGAAAGCATGCAAAAGACAATATATCTAGGAATGTGCAATGTTAGTTTGCTATTCAACTGGGCCAGCAAAGATATATGGTAAGTTGGGTTTTGGTGGGGCTTTTTGGTTTTTTTTCCCCCCCTTGAAAACACCTTTTATCATATAGTTTGAGGAAACTACGTTAGTTGCTAAAAAACTTATTATTCAACAACACAACCAGTAGTGCTTTAGCTATCTGAACTTCCATTAAAGTCAAAGGGGGCACAAATCAGTTATGTAAGCATCAGTGTCTAGTTTCATCGGAGAAAACCCACAATACCCAAAATGTATCTACCAGATTAGCAGGTATGACACAAGACTTGTTAGAGACATTGGTGAGTCTGCTTTGGTTTATGTTCACCTTTTTCATGAGAACTCTGATCCAGGCTTGTGGGAATTGACAGGAATTTGTCCATTAATTGCAATGGAAAGATACAACACGGTATTTTGGAGACCCACATTCTTCTGGTGTGACAGTTTGAGGCCAGGGAGATTACAGTAATGCATTTCAAATGACACTAGATGCCTGAACTGAGTGCTTGCAATCTAGCCAAAATCATCAGTGGATGCTGGCATTTCTTCAGCTATCCAGTAGGATAAATTGAGTAGCTCTCCAGATCCACTGATTCATTTGCCTGAACATAGTTATCTAAACACACATACAAACATTAGACAATTATCTATTTGCTTGTGTCAAATTCTGTGAGAGATGTCCTGTATGATCCAAGATACATCCTTGGTTATCTCAGAGGCATTAGTTTAGGACCTGGTTTTCAGCAATTAAATTGAGACCCATCAGTTTCCCAGATCTTCAGTCAATATAACAGGAGGCTTTCCCATTCCCAGAAGATGTCTCAGATATGTTGGGATGTTTTAGATTAGACACTATATTAGACCCTTGCTGTGGAGGCACCTACATTTAGATTTTTCCTGTCTGAAGCTAATGCTTGGTGTGGGCACCAAGAGATGCATTTGGTGGCCTAATCTGGAAACTTAATGCAGGACTTGATGTTCCCTAAAATTCAACATAGTCAGTGAAGAAAGTAGGACCTTCCAAAGGGAATTTCATTTCAGAGTAGGAGCATTAAATAGATGGCTTTCCCTCCATGTTATGCAGGTAAACTACAGCTAGGATGAGCAGAATCAGTTGTGCATTTGGGCCATTTGAAATTCCCTAGATTATCTGCCACATCATCATGGGACTGGCAGATAAACCCCAGATACACTGGAGATCCACAGCATTATGGCATGGCAGCTGGAACCAGGCATGATATTTTGAGGCATCTCAGGGTGCTCTAGACACTATGCCCAGGCATCATTTGTTCTTGTATGGGCAAATTCTATTGTGCACAGAGAGACTCAGGAAAGAACAATATACACAACTTACGAGTGCAAAGCAATTATTTATTGGCTAATTTTTGAGCTACTAGGCTAAGCATTAGTATAATCCCACAATGAGATACCCAAAACATCTCAGCTGGGTGACCACTCAACAGTCAGGTGAGGAACAGGCTGATGCTCAACATCGCTGGGTTTCCATTTCTGCTTTTTTCGTTTGGGTTTTATACCTTCCTATGTCAGTGTTCTTCAATCCTTGATCTGCTAACCAATTGCTAAGCAATTGCTCAGCTGTCTCTGTTTTTGCTTTCCTTATATTACATGTAGCTAATGGACTTTCTCACACCTTCATTACAATTTTCTCCATCAGGCTGAGCCAAACCACGCTTGGCTCGCAGAGAGCAGACTGCCTGGGCTGAGGGTTACAGAACTGAGCACAAGGTCTCCAGAAGACTTACATTCTTCTGAGGAGGTAGCTGGAGGCCAGGAAGGATACCACACTGCCTGAAATAATGCTGAGTTTGGGCAACTAAGTCCTCCACAGGTCAATATTCCTCCACACGCTAGCTCCTTGACAAGTAAGTGCAGTTCTAGTGAAGTCACTAGAATTTTGTCCAGCCTAAAGTTGAAATTCTGACAAATTGTGTCTAGAAATCCTAATTTTGCAAAACATCGATAAATTAAATGTGCAATTGTGCTTAATGAAAAGAGTTGCAAGAATTATTTAAAAAAAGATTTTTTAAAAATTATTTTTATTTTTCTGAAGAACACTATGTATGTTTTAAAACCAAGACATGTCACAGTGAGAAACAGTGACAGGGGAGAAAATAGAAATATTTCTGTGGGACACAAGTGCACAGACATCTGGAAGAATATGTTAGAAACACTAGTTTCAACGTGTAACTCATGTTTCACATAACCCACATTCCTCTAACTATCCATGAAATATCTCTGCAGACATTTTTTCCAGACGGGGAGGACTCTGCTTTGTCTTTTGAAAGAAAGGGCTGGGAAGATTGCACCAAATGCCAGCATATAAGATTACATTCTTGCTAGGAATTGGAAGAACTGATACACTGTCAGTTCATTTTTTATAAACTTGCTGGTGTATTACCTGCATATAAGCATATTAAAATATTGCCAAATTAAAAGTTTTCCCACAAGTAATCCACTGGCTGTGAAATTATGATAAATAAGTGCATTAAATAACTTTCTTACAGAAAATTAGAAGACTTTCAGAAGCTGATGGAAGCGATTTATTAAAATATTTTTCTGGCCTACTTCTTTAATTCTTTGGTGGCCTTTTTTTCCTTTCATCAGTGGGAGAGGACATTCTTCTACTCCATGAAGAATGGAATGAAAATGAATAGAAATGTCATATTTTACTGTGGTAGAAATAATTTGTAATACTGTCATAATGATAGTAATGATATTAGGACCTTTCTTTTTTTTTTTTTTAATCAGTAGATGTAGAATATTTTATATAGACATCCAGATAACTTTCAGAGTTGGGGAAATGAGTATGCCTAAAGATGCTTTGGGTTGCCCAGGGAGAAAAAGATCTAGGACAGAATGCAAATGTGTTTGTTTCTTAAGCATGCACTTTTATCTCACTGGAATCAGTGGGATATAGAAAGGTGATTAAAGGTAAAGTATTGCTTGTATGCATTCCTTAAGGACAAAAGATATAATTCTGGTCCTGTCCTGTCCTATCCTAATCAGGTTTACAGTTTTCCTTTTATTTGAAAGTTGATTAGACAAATCAGAATAGGTGAGGGAAGGATGTATCAGTTAAATGCACAATATGTTTTCTGCAAATTTTTAATGAATCTTAGAAATGATAGCTTTAGAATGAAAATTTCAATTAAAATTAAACATTTTGTGGAGAATTTGGGCATTTCAGTATGTTTCAAATAACATTTTAGAAAAATGACAAAGCACAAAATAATCTCAACTTAAAAAAAAAATGCCACTTAATTTGATTTTTTTTCCCCCGAGTCAACTAAGTTAAATTGCCTGAAATTCGCAAAATGTTTTGTTTTAGGTGAACCCTGTATTTTTCACAAAAGAAAGCTGAATCCAATGTTTATATTTTGCCACTTTTAGACAGGGATATCAAGTAAGCACATGCTGAACTAGTTTGCTGCCTTGATTTGTCAATGTTTCAAATATCTCAGGTATTGAACCCCAAAGTCGGTTTTCCAGATGTTTGGGCAATAAGACATCATGAAGGAAATTCAGAGTTTCACTGGGAAAGAAAAAAAAGTTAAAATTAGTGTTGTCATTGCATGTAAAATATTTCCAAAAGTTTAAATAGAAGACAGATGAGCACCAGAACAAGTTGGTTCAGAAAATCATAGTAGAAAGAGACTTAAAGCAAGAGAATAACAGTAACTGTGTAGTCAATTTGTCCAATCATATATGGTTTATTTGATATGATTTCTAATTTGCAGATAAATGAGCCATCAAAAACCCTGGCTGGAAAGAAAGACATAAAACAGTGAAGTATAATTTTAATAGCAAAAATTGTGGTGCCAAATTTAAGGAAATCTAGCTATTTATATGGAAATTAATATGAATATTGAAATAATGTAATATAAATTCATCTTCTGAACATAGCATTAGGAATAATTTGTAATTATGAAAATAATTAAAGGTAATCACCTCTTCGAACAAAGATCATAGTTAAGGATTTGGGTTTAGTTTGTTTTGGTAAGGCAACATCTTACTGGGGGTTTGAAAAAAACATATGGAAGGACACCCTGTCTACCCCAAACCTTATGTGAACAACATTATTCTTTAAAAGTGAACTTACAGCCTTTTGCAGAATAGCAGCTCAGGGCTGTTTTTACCTTTAAACACATGCAGTGTTGCATGCAAAATTTTGTCATGGTCAAAAAAGGAACACACCTTTCATATAGAGCAAACAATATATTGTGAGTCTAGTACAAATCTTACCAGTCTAACCAAATAATTATTGCTAGTCCAGGTCTAATTACAGAAAAGAACACAGTCATAGAAAAATGTCCCAATAGTAATACAATTAAAATGTTACACCCACAGTACGTGTGTAACTGCCTCTTTTCCCTGGGGTTATGCTCACCCTTCCTCTGCTCCTCTGGGTCTTATGGCCATCAACACTCATATTCCTCAAGAAGGAGGTGGTGGAGGGGGTTTTGTGGCGAGGTCTCAGCATCCCAGCTCTGTGCTAGCAGCAGGCCACTGCTGATGCTGGCCAATTCTTCCTCGCTGCTCCTGGGTTTGCTTGGGAGCATTTGTTTGCACATTTTCCTAAATCTTATGCCGAGTCTGCTTGCTTGTTCTTCCTTCATTAGTTCCCGAAGCAAAGCTGTATATGAGGTTCTACGTAGGTACGCTTGATCTTTGCTATTTGTTGCCCTTGAACTAACCAGCCTTACCCAGCTCCCAAGACTATATCCTGTAGTGACCAGGAATTGACCACTGGTGATTTATTCATAGTGTTGGAGCCTCTGTTACCATCCTATGTCAGCACTTCCACCATCTATGCTGCCATCCTATGCTTGTAGTGCTCTACACGACATTTTTATTCTAGAGCGAGAGATACTTCATTCTGTGCCATTTTTGTTTTAAAGCCATGGATAATGTTCATTCTATACGGAATTACTGCTTGCTGATACTATCCTTTAATTACATACATATATATAAAGTGTATATATGTGTATAAATCAAAATTGCTATAATTATTTGTGGGCCACCACAGAATTGCACAGAGCTAAAGCTAGAACAAGTTATAGCAACCTGGTTGTTAGACCACTGCCGTCAGAGATAAACCAAAGCAAGGTCCCGGCCAGAATGGCAATGCCATATCAAATGGAATACACAGCACAATTACTTTGCTAAATGAAGAAACTTAATTTGTAATTGTAATCTAATCCCTGGCTTCCAGATAAACAAGTTAACAGGCTTTTGTCCAGTTTTGACTCCTGTGAAGAAGAATTTGTCTTATTTTTGTCTTTTTGGTGTCAGTACAAACAGAGGGAAAAAATAAGAAAAAATTCCACTAATAAATGTGAAATTAGCAGATACTCAAGAGAAAACTAAGAGTGGACATTGGAAGAAATGTTTTCATAGATAAGGAGAGGTCTGTTTTCAGAGCTGGGCTTTACTAGATCAAGGTGGTGAAGTGAGAGCATGGAGTTAGATTGTTTTAAGGAAGATTTGGGGTATGACAATTTTGCCCACAACTTATCTTACATATAAGATAATACAATACAATAGTGAAGACTTGTATTATGGCTTCTCTCTCCTTCATGGGATTGGATGTAAATCTGTTACATGATGAATATGTCTTTGTTTCTTACTCTCATGTGGCACTATATGACACAGTAACATGATGATCACATGGCTTCATACAGAAAGTAAAAAAGAAAATGGAAAATTTTGAGGTAAGGAAAACAAGATGAAAATGTATGGAGTGACTTTTAAAAATGTCACACAGGCTTGTAGAGAAAAGTTTTTTTTCTTAAAAAAATTGGTTTAAGACAAAATGAAAAAGGCAAAGATTTACGCTATTTCAGATATTGGATTTTGATTCTTTTTCCATTACTTAAGTCAACTTTTTCATTATTTAGGCTCACATTTAAACAGTCTCACTTTTGGATAAGAGTAGGAGGAAGGCATGGATTTAATATTGAAGAAAGAAATTTCACAAATATACAAAGTTTACAAAGTATAATCCCTTAAACTCCTTCAAAGGGCCACAGTACATTAAACTCCAAGAAGTTTGAGCTTTCTGATAGTTTTGACCTTTCAGTTGTATTTCTCCAGAGTGTTATCCCAATGTAATTTGTTTTAAGAAGAATAAAGGAAAACAGAAACCTGAGTTCTGTTTGTCGAACCGCAGTTCGACAAATGGAAGCGCAAAGTCCTGTGCCTGGGGAGGAACGACGCCAGGCACCAGTACAGGCTGAGGGCCAGCTAGCTGGAAAGCAGTTCTGCAGAAAAGCACCTGGAGGTATAAGACATGGGCATACTGGAGCAAGACCAGTGAAGAGTCACTAAGATGATTAAAGGACTGGAGCATTGGACATACAGGGAGAAGCTGAGAGAGCTCAGACTGTTTGGCCTGGAGCTGAGAAGGCGGGGGGGCATATCCTATCAATGTGTACAAATACCTGAAGGGAGGGTGCAAAGATGACAGAGCCAGGCTTTTCTCAGGGACAGGACAAGAGGCAGGGGGTACTAACTGAAACATAGGAGGTTCTCTCTGTACACCAGGAAACACTTCTTGACTGTGAGAGTAACTGAGCACTGTCACAGGTTGCCCAGAAAGGTTGTGGAGTATCCATCCTTGGAGATACTCAAAAGCTGGTTCTGGGCAACCTGCTGTAGGTGGTCCTGCTTGAGCACGGGGGTTGGACCAACTGGCCTCCAGAGGTCCCTTCCAACCTCAGCCATTCTCTGATCTTGTGAAAAAAACATGAGATTCAATAAAGTTCATGGTGCTTTAATGTTGGTGATTTGTGCAACTGTCTAAGAATTGAAGAATAATTGAGTGTCATATCAACCCGGGCTTTATGACAATCTTCAGGGCATCTGTTGATATTAACTAGTGCTATCTCTGCTATGGTTTCTTAATTTGGGGAGAGTAAATTTCATAAGTTGTATACCAAAATAGTAATGAACCAAAAAAAAGCTGTATAAATAGGAACCCCTCCCTCCCACAAATAAAGCACTCTTGTAATCACAGAACAGTAAGTATAAAAGTAGGTTCGCTTTAAATACGTTGTGAAGTTGTTGTGAGAATATTATTGTAAATAATGTAAAATAAATAAATATGTTATTTATTTTCTAATACAGCAGTAAGTCTATGCAAAAGACTTCAGTCTGACATTGCTGAAGCAGCCTTTTATGTCATTTGAGAAAAAGCAGTAAAATTTCTGAAGAGTTTTCAAAAGGCTTTGTAAGAAGTCTTTTCCAACTGTAGACACCTGATTTAGAATAAAATTTCCACATCCTGACAAGAAACTGGAAGGTATTTTATGAGATAACTTTCAATGCAAGATACTATTATCCCACAAGTAAAATTTTTGCCACTTGTCTACAAAAATGTTCTGTGATTGTGAAAGTAAGAAAAAAAAGTTTCTGTAAGAGATCAAAATTCCAAGTATAACTCTACGTAGATGGGAGTGTGTAATCATCTAATGATCTTTCAGTGCTTAGAAGACTGAGTTTGAGTTTCATCAGCATTTTCAATTTAGACAAGCAACTTAGGAAAATGCAGTTGTATGGATAGCAATGAAAATTGCTTAGCACTATTTTGTAATACAACTGTCATTTTGTACTGTTGTTTTCTACATAGCTGAGATTTTTGTCTGTTTAATTTGAATGAAATAGCTGCTACTGGGTCAGAACAAGCAAAGTCAGAAACTGAACCAGGTCCCTTCCATCACACTGCGAGATACAAGTATTCTCTTTCATCTTATAATTTAAATTCTTGTGAGAAAAGTTCCAGGGAAGTAAGAAATAGATGTACTTCTATAGAGTACAAAACAGGTACATTTAACTTTGAATGGCAGGCAGCAAAAATGCTTTTCTGTGTGTCTTTCAATTCGTGCCAATTTGCATTAGAAAAGTGTCTAAGTAGTTAACATATTTAAATAAGAGCTTTGAAGAGAGGCTTTATATTCTGCATAAAAGATAGGTATTCAGCAGTGTTTACTGACTTTTTCAAAGCTTTGAGTGTTAAAGAAAGTATCTTTCAAGAAGAAAATCTATTTCTTCACGTACATGCATGAAGGTTTTTTATGGAGACACTATGCTAAATGCTCAAGTTTGAGTTGATAATTTATAGAGACAATCAAATGGTATAAAAGTATTTTTTTAAAAAGCCAGTGTAATTAAGCTGGTCAAATGCAACCTCAGTAGTATTTGGGGTTATATTTGTAGCTGTGTTTATTCGTGGAAATGTTGCTGAGAAACCACAAGTATTATAGGTTTAAAAATTAAGTTATTATTAATCTGAGCAGTTGTTGAAAGAATCTGAGACACCAACTTGAATTTCAAAAAGATAATTAGCAGCACCCCACCAATCTATACCAAATATCTGTGTTACAGCATCCACTTCAAATCTAAATACTATTTTGAAGAAAAGCTTGCACACTATGAGTAGATGATATACACATGTTTGATTGCATCCTGTTGACCCCATTTTGATGGGACATTAACTTCCATTATGCAGTTCACTTGTGTTTCACCTGATATGTCAAGCCACAGTCTATAGTAAAGACTCAAGGCTTCACAGAGTGTTCAGATAATATAGCCAAGATTTGCTGGGAGATCAAGACCAAGTATTTGCTCTGAAGCACATAGCAGAATAGTTTTAGTGTAAATAAAGTTGTGCAAGGAAGCATGAAATTGAGAGAGTTCTTGAAGCCTCTGGGAATGGAGGGAGTTAGTGCTTCTGCTACGTTTGACACTCTTGGTTGGGTGATTTGTCTTCAAAATGGGGTGAAATGGGATAAGAAATCAAGAAGTGTC
Source organism: Balaeniceps rex (assembly GCA_013401315.1). Taxonomy (NCBI): domain Eukaryota; kingdom Metazoa; phylum Chordata; class Aves; order Pelecaniformes; family Balaenicipitidae; genus Balaeniceps; species Balaeniceps rex. The sequence goes on from VYZW01045766.1 coordinate 13,747, forward strand.
CATTATGCAGACCCTTTAACTTCTTAGAAGGTTATAATGTTGGGAGCCAATAAAATGCACGGCCAAGGGAGAAACTATTCTATCAGTAAAAGGTTATGGTGATATGAAGTGAGTGTATCAAAAACTTTATTGCAGTTTATTTTTAGCTGGTGGGGTTTTTGGGGGTTTTTTTAATAGATTAACTTCTATTACTAGCAAAATTCTTCACTATTGTTAGTGCTGCCTTGCTTTAATTCTTTAAAGCAGTTCAAAACTAGTACTTATAAATTGCTTCACAGAACTTTGAACAGGTTCCTTGCCTACTATGCGTATCCCTGCAGCTCAGCTAGAGCGTGCAAGAAAATTAATTAAAACGTGTTTTCTGAAAGAAACAATTTTAGAGTGTCTGAACAAAATGCGTCTGTGTGAAGTGATACAATGTAGGAAATGGGCAGGGTGATAGTTGGAGAGAGCTCATCCAACTGTAGATTTAATGTCAATAGATGTTTACATTACATTCAGAATGGATACAATGATTGTAGATCAATTAATTTATAACAAACGGGAATTTTTGAGGCTCTGTTTCTTGTATTTTAATAAACTGAGCTTATATTCTTAAAGTAGTTACATTTGAAAGTACAAGATAGAGAAAATAGAAATTTCTGAATAGAAATTGCTGGTCTTCTCTATGGACTTTCTCTCTTTGGTTTGGAACCTTTGGCTTCTCAGCATTTAGCCATGCATGATTTTGTGGGGTTTCTAAACTAAAACATCTGTGATCATGCTGAAAATGAAATTGTAGATAGCTTAATTAAAGTACCTGTCATCCAGTGCCATTTGAAATGCCATGGGATACTGGTTTTGACCTCCAGCTGTCACTTCAGAAAAGCACAGGCCTTGATATATCCCATGGCATAATGCCTCATGTATCCTAGAACATCCCAAATAACACTAGACGTCTTTGTTTAGGCACCTGAATTGACACCAAAGTTATATTATGCTCTTGGAGAAGGATACAGTTGCTTAAACATACGTGCTTAATGTCATTCAAGATGCCTGGTGCTGTACATACAAGGTCACTAGAAACTTATGCTTAGGGAACAATATTCTTTGAATGGGACTCAGTTTCAAACTAGAATGCTTAAATTTAGTTGTATACTATACAGGTGCTTACAAGTGAGCCATGTGTCTAAATTCCTATCATAGTCAATGGAGGTCTAGTAAATACAGACAATGGAGTCTAACAACCTATTTATTGGTCTCAATTCAATGTCCATGCTTGACATCTCAGAAGGAAGTAGACACTGCTTAGGTAATTGAACCAAGATCAGGGATTAACTCTCAAGGCCCTGAGCAAATTGGCCAAGGACACCTTCTGGTTCCTGCACATAGGTGCTTAGTGCTACCTGAGCCACTGCGGGCTTTCTGGGACATTCTTCCAGGGCTGGCGGGTATGAGACAGCACTTATGTCACTTCTGGAGGGCAGGCAGAATACCCTAGAGAATTTCAAATGATGCTAGATACTTATGTTCAGGCAAATTAATTAAAACTTGCATTTCTGCTGATGATAGCAGGAGCTGAGGCATGTAAATAAATGTAGGTATCTTTACCTGAGAGTTGAATCTCATCCTTCATGTCTGGTTTTTTTTTGCCCTAATGTAATTGTCTGTGCCATTTGAGACGCCTGTGGTATTCTGCCTGTCCTCTAGCTGTGAGCCCAGAAGGGCATGAATCTCTCATAGATCTTGCATCACATCGACCAGGATCATGCCAATACCTCAGATAAAACAGGGCATGTCGAAGGGCCCTAGACACTTTAGGTTATGCAACTGTGGGAAATCCTTAATATATACGTCAATGAAGTGATAACACTCCAAGGGCTTCAGAATCTGAAAGTGACCCTGAATTGAAGTATAATGGCGAGTAGTTTGTAAGTCTAAGTAAGTTTGTTAAGATCTCAGAGCATTTGGAAACATGAGGGAGAAAAATAAAATCAGTCTTACATATCTGTACATTAAAAATACTAACTACAATTTTTTAAAATGTTATCCTTCCAATAAATTAGATAAGTCAGGTATCCCCAAAGTAAGACTTACTAAGATTTTCAACGTGCAAATAGGCATACCATGTAATATATGTACAATACACGTAGTAGTTCACTATAAACCCAAGATTTTATGTGATCTGGGAAACAATCAAATCAAAACACTAAGGACACAAAAGGAAAGAAACTGCTATTCATCACAGAAATGTTACTATTTTAAAAGTTGAGTGATAATCTAGAATACTTAAAGAGGGTACTTCTCACCTCAAGGTGAGGAGTGGAAGGACAGGTAATTGTTTTCCCACCAACTGAGGTGTCGAATGCTGCCAGCTTCATTCTTGGCTGTATTTGCTGTAGCGTTCTCCATGAAATTACTTAAGCAAAGACTTGAATCTCCTCTGGGAACATACGAGAAATGAACTGTGACTTTCATAGTAGATATTGAAACTAAAGAGCATTGATACTAGTAAGTTTTATAGATAAAAGAGAAGAATTTGTGTTTGTACTAAATGTTGACACCCATGCATACTTTTTAGTGCACATGCTGTGNTAACCTGGCACTAAGTGCCTTTGGTTCTCAACAGTCTCTTGCCTTTGCCATGCTTCTTGGCTTTGATTGATTTGCTAAGTGTTTTCCATAATCTTTTGTCCCTGTAGGTTTTGTTTCTTTGAGTCTGCCATGTTCTTACAGGCTGACTCTGTAGTAACGATCTGGACTTTTTCTCTTTATGGTCTGTCCTTAGGTTTCTGGCACTCAGCATTTACGTTGGTACAAAAGCTTGGTTCCTAACTGCAGCTTCCTCCATTATATAGATAGGATGCAGTTATACACAGCGGCTTATCTGTAGGTGACTTTGGGCTCTGACTGAACGACATTCATAATCAACCATAAACTGAAACAGAAAATTGCCTGGTTTACAAACTGTACTTTTGGTTTTAGACAGAAGTATCATATTTATAATTAGNCCTTTGTGAAAGGAGAAAAACACCCATCAGATGATGATATGCATGAAAGTAGATTACAGTATAAGGACATTGGTCTGTTATGGTTCAGAGGTCTATGACTTTTACTTCACAAATACGTGCTGCCATGAAGAACTACCAAGCCACCACGACTCTGGCAGCATCAATTCTAACCTCAGATGACCTTTTCCTTTTTTGCTTTAGGAAGTTCTTGAGCACAACCTGTTACCCCCAGTAAGCCAGACANTACAGAGGGACTAAAATAAATCCACAGAGTTTGGCTCTGATCTGATAATTTTCTGGGTTTTTTGGTTTGTTTTGTTTTCATTCCCCTAAATTGACTTCGTTTAGTACTGAATTAATGTGCTGTCTCTCCCTCGGTCCTAATTTCTGCATCGGAAATTCTGCTTCTAATGCCACACATTATTGTATTTCCAAACTGCTGCTGTTCTGGGCGATGTGATTTGATACCATGTGTGAAGGACTTGGATCAAAGTAGACTTTTATTTATACAAGG
>VYZW01045767.1:4745-20578 GCA_013401315.1 Balaeniceps rex
TGCAGCACTAAATGGAATTATACTTTTGTCCTAAACTGAAGATGTATTTGGCACCCCCTAGCCTCAAACCAAGACTGGGAAATTGATGATCATTTTCAAGTGAAGCACAGAAGTCTGGAGTTTTCAGGAGCAAGTGCAATGAAATCACTATCTGAGATAATTGCAATTTCTCCCTCAGAACAGCCCTCTGATTTCGAATGTCCGCTTCCCAAAATGTCAGTATTCCCCAGAAAAAAAAAAAATTACGTTTTACTAAGAAAAAATCTAAATGCCGTTGGGAAATATTTGCTATGATTATTCAATATAACGTCATGGTTTTGGTTTTTTCGTGATAAATTGGGACTGAAGATAAAAACAAGGTCTATGTTTTCAGCAGTAGAGTTTTACATCTCAATCTGCCCCTGGATCTGCCAGGATGTGGATGTTCTGGAAGTCTACAGGCCAGTTTGTATAGGCAGTCATTAGAGTTGCACGTTACTGTTCTAACTTGACACAAAAACATGGTGGATTTTTAAATCCCAGATGTGCTTTCTCTCCAGCTATTGACCCAGCACAGGAAGGAAATGCATAAATGAATATTTATCTAGCTGAAATGGCATAAAAATTAATTAGTGCATGTTTGCATTGATCTTTTTTTCCAAGAGTTGTGAAACTAGGCTTTCAAAACCACGTGTGAATAGCCTGACTACCAAGCTAAAGCATAGTTTCTGAGTGATTGCTTTGGGTGCTACAGAATGTACAGAAGACCTCCTCTTTCAAAAAGCATACCAGAATAATTTGTCTATTATAGTGTGAAAATAAGTAGCACATAAATAGTAAAAATTATCATAATCATCAACAGAATGAATACTTCTAATGTGATCTAATATGCACCTGTCTTAAATAACTTAACAAAGAATGATAAATAGAAAAGATGCAAAATAAATGAAGGTGTAAAGATGAGGAAATCTTGCTATTTCTGAATATATTTTTGGGTATAGCACTGCTTTTATTACTCTTTATCAGTGGAAAAGCTGACTTTCATCTGAAATTATTATTCATCCTGCCAAACAACTTGCACTGAATGGTAGAAAAGTGATGGAAAAACTAGGAGGGGGAGACGGACAACTTATATCTTACTTGTATTGCAATGAAATAGACATAATGGCAGAGACAGGAAATCCAGGAGACATTATTCAAATAAATTCCATCTTAGGCAGCAAAAGACCCTTTCACAAAACAACATATGTCATTTGAGTATCTCTTTCTGTCATCATAGATTATGAGCAAAACTCTCACTTGCCAAGTACCTGCAGTTCATATTGGCTTCAGCAGGGTTATTGAATACAGTCCTTAGCACTGATGGAAAATCTAGCCATTCATTTGCAGCTGCATCAATATAATTCTGGAGATGCTAACTTCAGACAGGCACCTGGGTTTGAAAACGTGGCCTATATTACATGTATTTTATCTGCAGAGACAGCAGATCAGCTCATACACTACCTTTGTGGCAGAAAATGCTGTTTCAGGATATGGGTATCTCTTCAAATGAATTAGACAAACACCAATTTTTGTAATATAATTGGCCATGATCTTGTGCCATGGTATTATGAAAGAAAAGTGGGAATATTGAAAGAGAAATATGTGACCTGGGTATTTGCAGATTATTGTTGGCAGCAATGTGAACAACAGCACTGGTAAGTACAGTGTCAGGAATAATTATTCTGTATGATTCTGGTCCATACACAGTTACAGAGAAATATTATTATTGTGAGAATAATACTGAAAAATTAAATGTGGAAAAATACAGTTGTAGGGAGAAAATATACATGCCAGGTGGAGAAAGCTTCGCCTACAGAACTGAGTGTTAGAATATGCTAATAATAAAATTGTTAATGACTAAGTGAGCGCAGTGCAGAAACTGCAGTTACCTTATTTAGATGAAGTGACTGTGTATATGTTAACAGAATGCAGAAAAAGCAAAGAAGGTATAGAACACTAAAAATGAAAAAGCATACTCTGCTTGCCGGAGCTTTCTGATTAACATAGAAACACAATGTACTACTACTGAGATATTTAGGGGGGGAAAAAAAATCACCTTCATCAAGCCAGTATGGAGCCATTGGCACTAAAGGCTCATACTATTTTAGTGTTATTTTTCTTCTGAGTGAAATAGGAATTTATTTGCTATGCTGCATTCTGGGACACCTTATCCAAATTTATCAAGTTCACTGCTCTCTGATTGAGGTCTACAAGGTCTTTGGGGATGTATAACAATCATCCTTAGGAATAGTGGAAACGTCACTCTCAGGAAACACTTAAGCTGGACTAAACATCTGAAACTGTACTTAGAGCTGGTGGAAGTAATTTTTTTTCCCCTAAACTGTTTGACTTTATTTTTGGCTACCAAAGTTTACTGCAAGTTGCAATTTCTGGCCAGTTTCAGCCTCTTCTCTTGTACCCTTTCACCTTGGATTATGAAGCCGTGTCTCTTCATAGCAGACAGTTAATTTCTGGTCCATTTATAATTCCCTCTATCTGTTTTCTCTCTCCCTCTGTCTCTGAGGCTGAAATACACAAACAACTAAACTATAACCGGTAGATAAGAGTCAGGCAGGGAAGACAGAAAGGTGAAATTCATGGGAAACATGGCACAAAGGGTTCTAGGTGGAAGGGAATGAAATTTATCCAAAATTATAACAGATCAGCCCAAGGAAGGGAAACAAAACAAAACCCATATTTAACTATTAAAATAAAAACTCTACTAAGATTATTTGTACTTCCAGGACACTGGTGCCCAAAAGGAACCACTTTATATGCTTCAAAACTGCATTTTATTGATCTTAAAGTGAACCTGTGGTGGGAAGAATTTTATATATCATTACTGATTGAAAACATATCCAATCTGATATTGTCCTTAGGAGATAAAAGGTCTTGCTGCCTCTTGGTCACTCTCAAGAAAAATGTCTCATATGAACCAAGCTCCTTCAGAGCAGCTGCTGTCCTTTTCAACCCTACAGCTGTTCAGCAATGCCTCAATGTCAGCTGCTGCAGGGCAGAGGAAAGGAAAAGAGGAGCTCTGGCTACCTACTGCTTGCTAAGCTAGCAGCATATGGAAATGCTATCAGAGCAGGAATTCAGCTGGCATGGCCTGATCCAAGGAAAAAGGCTGAAGAATAGAAATACCCTTCTTCATCTTGTGACCTCTCTGAAGTTAACCACACCAGCAGAAAGGTGCCGTGTCTACCGAGCTGCTTGGGAACAGTGATTCCATTTTAGTGAAAGATTTTGATATGGCACATTTTTATTTATTATTGCTTGGAAATGAAACAGTTTGAAGTTCTTTGTGAAAGGAAATTGTGCTTGCATGGAATGTGCAAGGAACTCCCTAGTTCAGGCTAGCTCTCCTCATGGTTTCCTCTGGGGACACAAACCCTGCTGCCGTTGAACTAGGAGGAGCTTCAGCAAAACCAGAAACCTTACAACCTCAGGAAGCTCTACACCACTGCTCTACCTTTCATTGGCACTAGGATGAGAGCCAGGAATCACCATAAATCTGCTCCAAATACAAGGTGCACTTTTTCATCATTATTGATAAAAATATATGCGGAATGTGCAGACATAGAAGAAGAAATCCTAACTACACAGTTTACCCAAGGGAGAAGCTGAGAAAAGGAATGAACTTCACTGACAGTCCTACGACTTAATGTTTGAATATACTTTGGAGAAGGTAGTGGGAACTCAGGTACAAAGAGAATTGGTTTTAGAAATATATGGATCTAGTTAAATTAATAACTTACAGACAATAATTTACTTCATTCATACTTTAGCAATGAATGACACAGATTAGGATTTGTTCCTTTTCCCAGCTCTCTCCATATTTGTTACACATACACTTCTGAAGAGACCAACCTTAAGATACGTGATCTAGTCGTAATAGTTCTTACATGAACTATTATTCTAAAATATCATGCCTGAATTTCTGTTATGATGGAAAACAGATTACAGGGAATGCATGTATTTATCTTCAATTACATTTCCTGCAGTACAGAATTACTCACAAATACATGGAGCAGGGTACTACTTTTGTATACCATTCAAATTCCTCTATATATAGTATGAGGAAAAGAATAAATTAACAGAAGTATGTTTCATGTCTCACCTAATTATAATCAACGTTCTTTCTGGAATGACGGCTGCCAGAATGACGGACATAGCACTGTAATTTAGCTGGAAAATCTTCGAGAGGCACAGCACATGCTGGGGTCATTTCTGTCACTCTTAATTGGCCAGAGGGGGTCAGCACGGAGTAGTCCAAGGCACCCATTACTGGCCAAGAACCCAGGGAAGCAAGATGAGCATCTAAATAATGTAAACCCCCAACGCAAAAGCCCACACCAAAACTGTGGCTTAATATGAGGGAGTGAAACCCTGTGTTGAGACAGAGAGACATTGAAAGAGTCTCTCAGAGGAAGAAGTGGAAGCCTCATTGCTTGAATAATTTAAATCCTAAATGAATAATACAAACGCAAATATACTGAAGGGAACGATCCACTGGCAGGGCACTGCATAGATGGTTATATTGATTCTTTTTGTAATTCTGTTTTCATGACGTGTACATACTACTTCCAATGAGGTTTTGAATCCCTGGGCTTTCTAACATAGCATGTAATAACAGCAATGCATACTGTAGAATAACAAACTTAACTTTTTATGAATCCTTCCAGAAGAAGTTAAGTTGCCTGCTGTATTACTGTTTTGCCATGTGATGTTACCTTTATCAGCCTAGGAAATTGAGCTCACAGAAGTTCTGCTACTATAGATTTTGCATTTATAATTCATATTCTTGTCATCAAATTACAGTCCCTCAGAGAGAATTACATGTAAAATATACATTGAATAAAATCCAAAATAAGTATAACATAACTTTTTTTTTGTGCTACTGAGGGATTAAACTAGCTGTAAAATTAACTAGAAAGTTGTAATCACCTTTTAGAGCATAATTTAGCATGGACACTTCTTTTGCCCTTTTGTGATACTAAAATCTTGATATCCTTTCTCCCACTGAGATATCTGAAGTCCTGAATACTAATAAGACCCATATGCAGACACAATGAAGATGTAAACCTTAAGCCCAAATACAATAATCACATCTGTGCAATCTCATTGACATCAGTGGTCTTGCCAGAAATAGGAGCCTTTTTTTTTAGCGAGCAAAAGTGAAACACAAAATAACCATAATCAGACCTAATTCAAGGTGAATTTTGTAACGACGATAATGAAGTATTCCCATTTTGCTATGTGCGTGACTGTGTGGCTGTAAGATTAGGAAAGATTTACTAGTCCTGGGGCACCAGCGCAGTGCAAGCAAAGACAAGTTACTGCTAGGTGCCAGCTCTGGCAGCAGCAACTGCCACCACGCGCACCCTATGACTTTCTTGGTAGCATCAGCAGAGATTTGATGTTTGGCTGCTCATGATGTTCAAACAGCTGATTTCTATCTTCTCCAACAGAGGTAATTTGGCAGTCTGTTGTCCCAGGCAGCTGCATACTTTGCCTGTGCCTAAAGCCCAGGCAGTCATAATCTAATTGATGATCATGATCATTGTGAAGGATTAAAACAAAATCTGGAGCTATAACTTGAAATTTTGGGAAGACATTAAACAGAAAAAAGACAAGGAAGCAAGAGTGATAAAAACCAAAAGGTGATGATTAAGATATATAAATATGTCAAGGAATCACAAAGGCCATCTTAGCATAAAACGGGATTCAAAATAAAGTTTGAATATTTCACTTGACAGGTCTGAAGACAATCCCAGCCTTATTTAAAATTGGGAGCATATATAGCATAGACAGATGAATAAGTGACAGGGCACACAGGATATACGTGGTAAAAGCAACACAGGTATCCCTTGTCAGCTGGAACAATGGGGAAAAAAAAAGAAAAAAAAAGAAAAAAAAAAAGAAAGATTCTATGATTCTATGAAAGAAGAAAAAAACCAAGAACTGTCAAGACCTAACACTATATTGCTCCAGTACAAAAAGTGTTTATTCAAATGGGAATGCACTAGTAAACTTATGTCTACAGGAGGGAAAACCATAGAATCATTACAATAATGAAATGGAAAACATAGGACTTTGAAAAGTAACAACACATGGTTAAAGATTATTTAAGCTGGAAGAGGAAAGTCATTTCTCTAAGGGAGAGTCTCCTGGAGCATAGTCAAATATGATAAGAATGCTGGACTAAAACTGACTGCCTCTTTTATATTTTTTTCACCAAAAATATGATGGGAAATATGATTAGAGCCATTTCCCCAGAGTTATCTTTTCCTAATGATAACAGGTTTAATTGCTAAACGCCACGATGTTGAAACAGACCAATAACACATCTCCAGGCACATACTCCTCTAAATTTTGTTAAGGAACTTGAGAAGGAAGTAGTTAAAATGCCGGCAAAAACCTTGAAATCACTATTTCAAATCAGCTGCTATCCTTGAGGCCAGGAAATGCCGTATATAATTGTGCTGTATAGCAGCAGGGTTCACCGGGGAGCTATTGCTGGGCTGCGGCGAGGGTGATGCCACGAGGGGCAATGCCACAAGGGGGCAGAGGACAAGGGATGGTTGGTTTTTAGCTCCGGAGAAACCCTCCCTCGGTATTTTGGTCTCCTGCAGAGCTGGCAACTGTACAACTTTAGAGATAAAACATATATCTCCATGTCATTCTCCATTTCTTTCACCACACTAGGGAGGCACGTTTATGATAAATTCAAGCCTTCCCACTTGCATGCATATTTTCCCAATCAAAGGCAAATTCTTTCACATTACTTTCTTTGTGCTAGGGGTAAATTGTCCAGTTTTGATATATTTTCCTCTCGCACTTCTCTCAGTATGGGCTTGCTACAGAAAATTATAAAGCATTATGCACAATGAGTATTAAGCACTCCAGGAGCAACAGATCAGATACAAGACTGCAGGGGTGTAAATCACCGAGATGACAGATTTTCTGATGCCACCTATTGTTCATGTAGTTATTGCAACCCATCATTCTTATGAATTCATCCCCTGCTAAAAAACACATTTCAGACCTTGTCTTTCAGCCGCAGTTACCTTGATTTGACTGGGGTTACCTTGATCAGGTTCTAAACTAACCAAGGTGGAAAAAATAAATTGGACTCTGTTTAATGTATGTTCACATAATCAACATCAAACTTCTAGCTACCATCAGGAGACAGAACAGAAAAGTACTTCCAGACTTATGGAGTTCTGGCCCTGCTATTTCAGTTTTCACGCAAGTATAGTGTGCCTCTCAAACTTAACATGGAAAAATGGAGCTTCAGTGACATTTGAATTCTCAATTTTTTTTTTTTTTTCTTTCCCCAGCCAGGCACCTAAAGCACTGGACTCTGGACTCTACTGGCCTGTAGTTGATCTAGTTAGCTACTAACTCTTGAATACTAGAAACAAACACTGGTTGTTCAGTACAGGTTACAATTTTATTGTGATTATTTCCTATTGCTGTTATAGAAACATCAAAGTGCCACTTTTGAACATAAAAAATGAGAATGAAATCACAGCTGGCCATTATGACTTGACTAGATGTTAGGTATTATATAAAGTGTTAAAATAAATATGCTCCTCTCACTTTATGTACAAGAGTTCTACTGCTGTCTTTGGGAACTTGAATACATTTTCAGGGCAATATATAGGTGTTCTTGCTCAAGACAAAGAGCAGAAAGAGAAAAATTCAACCTGCAGCCTCATCCACTGTCCAAACAACATAAAAGTGAGTAAAAATATTGTAAGACTTCTATTCTCTAGTGTTGGTCAGAGTCACAAAAATGTTGTACTTCTCCAAATATTATGATTACAAAGAATATATGGCTGTTATTTCTTTGATTCATAGCTCTGAGTATAGAGATTAAAACATTTGCTTCTGTAAATAAGCAACACTCACTTCCTAAGATTGATTATGTACCTGATTACATACCACTTAATGTAGCTGAGGCTTGTAATTAGTATACAGTCAATTACTATGCAGCCTTCTAAATACAATTTGTGTGTATATAAATGATATTTTCAGACATCATTTACAGTTGTGTAAATCCAGAATGATTCCACTGAGATTAAATGAAATTAGTCCAGAAATGTACCCGCATACTCAACAGACTGTGTCCCTTCTCTGATAAATATAGAGGATGACACACGGTAACAGTGAAACAAAGGCCACACCTGAGAAAAGCCCACGGGAATAAGGAAACACCTGTTTGTGTTGCGGAAGAGCAGGTGGGAGGCGGTGTGGTTCGCCAGCTCAATATCCTGTGCTTGCTATTACAAAGAACGGTGAGCAGGTGCCTCTCCTTTTTTTTCCCTGCGAGTTTATTAAGAAGCCGCCGCTGCTTTGCACTACCCTGGAGATGCCTTTCCAGCATCGCATGGCTGCCCCCAGCTCCCTCCCCGTATCACCTCGTCGAGGTCCCCCGGTGCTCGCCGTGCCCTTGCTGAACGCACACAGTTCTGCCTGCCGGGTAGTGCAGGAAGCCTTAATTACAACCTGAAAATAATACGCGCTTCCCCCGGGAGCTTCCCGAGTTATTCCTGCGGGGTGGGAGAAGCTGAGAGGAGCGAGTCGGTGGGGGGGTGAAGGCGCTCCCCGGGCCCGACCGCGGGCAGCGGCGCCTCCGGGCGCGGCGGCGGGGCGTCCTCAGCACCACGGCCAGCTCCGAGCGGGCGGTGCGCCCCGGCCCGGCCNAGCGCCCGGCGTCGGGGCGATCCCCCTTCCCCGGCAGGAGGGGTGCGTGGGGCGAGGGGCAGTCCCCGTCTGGGTCACGCTGCGGGAGGAGGGGGCGATCCCTTCCATCGGGGCGGGGAAGTATGCCGAGGGCTCCGGTGGTCCCTTCCCTCTCCGCGCCCCCGTCGCTCAACATCGACCCCTACTCGCACCTCCCCCCCCCGCCCCAGACGGGGCGTGCACAAAGCTCCTTCCCTCCCCCGGCCCTGGCAGCGCCTGGGGCTCCCCGGCGGGCCACGCTCAGGGGCCGCGAAAGGGCCGGCGGTGGCGGGAGGACGGAGAAGCTGGGGCGGCCGGAGGTGGCGGGGCCCCCCCCGCCGCCAGCGCCCTCGGTCCCCGCTGCCCCCCTGCAGCCGCAGCGGTGGGGGACGTGGCACGTCGCGGTGCTGCCGGGGTGTAGCTCGTTCCTGATGCCGCTGTTTGTCGCTGAGTTTTGAAGAGATTTATTGGCTGGCGCTTGCTAAGCCACGCTTGAGTAATCCGAGCTGCTGCGCGCCGTGGTGAAGCCCGGAGGGGGGGAACGTCACTCCCTCTGGCAGCGGAGCGACATTAGTCTTCCAGCCCTCTAACCATCACTACAGCGTCGGAAACTGCCGGGTCACAGCCATTTGCTTTGGAAAATTGGCGATGTTTGGTGCTAGAGATCGATTACCCTTGTAATCTCCCCCCCCACCTCCTCCTGCTTACCCCACCCCTACCCGCCCCAGACAATAGCGTCCGAGCTCCTCCAGGAAAAAAATAGAAAAGAAAGCAAGGAAAGAAAGAAAGAAAAAAGAAAGAAACTGGGGGATGGATCTGACTCCAATAGGAAAAGCGTGTATCTAGAAGTGGTGCTAATGGGAAGAGATTTCCGAGCTCCAGAGGACGATGATTTGTCACAAAGGGTAGCTGGCTCGGTGCTTTGGGCTGGAGCCGTGTAGGAGATCCTTGGAGAAGTCATTGTGCACAGAAAACCGAAGACCTGTACAAACATGCCTGTTCGCAGAGGTCATGTGGCACCACAAAATACATTTCTGGGTACAATCATACGAAAATTTGAAGGGCAAAGTAAGTTCTCTCTTTCTATCTATTTTGCTACAGTAGTTTGATTCTGCTTGTGACTAAATGGACAGCAGCTCCAGACTATTTTAAGTTTGTAGCTTGCAAAGAAAACCCCAGAGGGAAGGAGGGGATGGATCCCTGGCTGGAGTAACATTGTTTTTGATCTAGAATACAGATTACCGACTTGAATTATTGGGTTGGTTTTTTTTCCCCCCCTCGTTTCAAGGAATAGTTTTTATATTTGACTGTATCCATATTGTATAGCTATAGAAGTTATATCTCTTACCTTGTTCTGAACTGGTGAGATGGCTCTAAAAGCGGAGTGTACAATCTTGCTGCCTGTGCAATGTCTAAAACAATCGGCTAGACTTATTATTATTGTTGTTATTGTTGTTATTATTATTAATTATCATTGTTTTTTCAAAATAAAGCAGAACTGTCAGACTTTGATTTAGAGGAAACAGATAATATGCAGAGGAGTTATTAAAGGGAAAGTACTTTCTTACCTTGTTGTCATGACTGCATTTTAATGTAGCTGTCAAATATTTCTGCTTTGTTTATGCAAGCTTAAAATATCTATCAAACCAGTGCAAATGCACCCTCAGGGAGAGTCTGTGAGATCTTTTCCAATGCAGCAGTTTACTACCTGTCAAGGAAGCTGAAGTGTTTTTCCTGGCCGGAACTCTGGTTTACTGTTAACAGTAAGAAGGAACACTTGATGCTTAAAATGAATTTCATTTAGAAACAGTGTGTTTGATATATGTACATTTATTTAAATATTTAGCATATTTTTACTATCAGTCTGGTGCAAACCCTTACAGCTAACTCCAGTTTATGTACTTCATTATACCTAAACCCACATTTCCAATTTAATATTTGTATTATTAGAGAAAATTGAAGACAGTGTCTGTAGTCCTAATTTATCTAAATGCTAAGTCAGTGTTGCTACTTGAGTAAAGTTTTTATGCAAGTGTATATATTTTGAAGAGAATAAAGCACTACCTACTAACTAGGCAAGTGATAGTGAAAATTCAGCATGATTGAAAGACAGCAGAAAAAGCAAGAATGAAATCTATATTTTTCTCTCCAAATATTTCACTGTGTTCAAAGACAGAATATCTTTAAATTTTTCAAGACTTGCACTGCTAACTTGGTGCCACTTAAAAAGTCTCTTATAAAGCAAGGGACCTACTAGTGTGATTAAGTGAGCTGAAATTCATGCTGTTAACGGTAAATGTATTAAAGCTGCACATTTATAATTACAATGGGAATAGTGTGTTATAGTGGTAAACAGAAGCAAATGAAATAACAGTTGAAAAGTTTTGAACCTTTCTGTCAGGTGAGGGTTTGGGAAAGGATGATGGACTGAGGCACAGAACTTCAGCGGACTGTACAAAATGTTTCCAACATCACAGTCTTTGTTTTTCATGTACCTTCATACTCCTTTTTTTTTCTGCTAAGGAATATTTTTCTTTTATAAATGTAACTTCTAAAACAATTACAAAGGAAAAAAAAAATCACGTTCTTTTCTAGATAGTTTTGTTAAAATACTGACTATAAACTTCCTAAACTTCACCTCAATGAAAATCCCTACAGAGTAGACTGAGCTGGTTGGACCTTATCCCAGAAAGACCTTCACCTGAGTAGAGCCCCCTTCCCAAGGCTCCACTTCCCCTCAAAAGAAGCTACTACTTTTCAAGGACTTAGCCGGAGTTATGGCTGACAGGATGGCACTCATCACCTGGGTTTCAGTGAAGCTAAAAAATACAAAATTTTGAAGTCAAAAGGAGTTTTGCAAAAGACTTGCATACTATGGTTTTATTTCCTTAAAAGACAACTTTCTTCATCTTTAATGTATTCTAAATTTATTGAAGTTTCTTTAAAAGCTATGGATCAAGTTAGCTACATTAAATGACTGAAAATCTCTGCATTTCAGGCATCCCAGTGAAAAGAAGGGTTGTTTAGCATCCATCCATGCAATCGACACTTTATGAAATGTTGAAAGAGTACTAAAAAATGCATCACTTTCTTTTATTGCAGATAAAAAATTCATCATTGCTAATGCTAGAGTGCAGAATTGTGCTATCATCTACTGCAATGATGGTTTCTGTGAGATGACCGGGTTCTCCAGGCCAGATGTCATGCAGAAACCTTGCACCTGTGATTTTCTTCATGGGCCAGAGACCAAAAGACATCATATTGCCCAAATTGCTCAAGCACTGCTGGGGTCAGAGGAGAGGAAAGTAGAAGTCACCTATTATCACAAAGATGGTAAAGTCTGTTTTTATTTTCAAGACTTGTGTGTTTGGTTACCAGTTGATTGGTAAAAGAAGTGTGTATGATCTGCTGGCCAGACCCTTTGCTGGAGTAGTAATTTCTCTCAAGTCCAATGAAGTACACTTATGTATACCAGCAAGGGAATCTGCCCTGAAAGTAGTGGGTGTAGAGAGTGTATCACCGTACGCTGACTCTAACAGCTGAATGAAGCTAGCGCTGTGTTTGCAACTGTTGAACAAAAGTTCTCCTCTCGGTTGGTTTAAAGCAGATCTAAATCTCCTAAAGTAAACAGCCCTACAACAATGAACAGATAACACAAGCACCGAGGGGACATCCTGTGAATGTTAATTTTTATGAACTGTTTCATCTCACAGGACATAGGAACGGTGTATCAGTTTCAGGGGGCTTAACTCTGCTGGCCTCACACAATTGGAACCGTACCTTGATTTAAATGCAGTATTTTACCGGAAAAAGTACAAGGTTAAAAGTAGCAAAAATTGGCCTATCATGAAGAAAGCATTAGCTTATAATGAGAGGGACAAGTCTTTTTCAGAGATGAGATACTGTGAAGTTGGAATACCTACAACTGAACCACAGAAGTTGTCCTAGAATTACGTTGTCAGAGTAAAAATTTTGGGATGGCTAAACTACAAAGAGTTTCCCTGTTACTCAGTGAAGACTCAATATATATCTGTTAACACTATTGCTGATATAAGGAAGAATGGCTAAATCTGCTGTGCTGATGCTTTTTTCCTGTTAAGAGCATAAATGAATAAATGGCTGTATTTGCAGATTAAAAAATGCATACGCATGAAAACTAATTATGATACATAATAGTTATATGTAGGGTTTTGCTGGCGGGTTTTTTTTCCTAATTACCCAGGGTTATTTACAGAAACATCCGTCTTTCAAACAAATCCAAGTAATGGATAAGTATGGTGTACCTTATTCTGTCTCTTGCTGTGTACACTCTTGGGAGAAGGAAAAGAAAATTCATATTCAAATGCTGAGCTTAAATTAGTTCTGGAGAAGTGCCAGTGTGTTGTTTGCATCAATTTTAGAATCACATGCAATGGATGCTCTCGCATTTTAAAGTCACAGAGTTAAACCCTGTTCTCAATGATTCTGCTGTTATCTCAAAGAGACTTAAGTAATATTATTTTTAGCTTAGACTGGTATAATTGAGATAGGACTTGGGCCAACCATTCTACCCACGATACCAATATTTAAACATATTCTTCTTAGCACATTCTCAGTAGAGTCCTTTATTCTTAGATCTGGTTCGGTGGTCTGGAGCAGAAATTTGCAAATTTTGTTGGATTATATTTAAGTTANTGGTGAAGATTTGTTGTTGTAGCTGTGCCTTGAACATAGATTTCTCAGGAGACCTGACACCGTGTCTCTTTTACACATTTAGCCTGCGTTTTTTTTAACTTGGAGTGTGTTAAAAATAATATTGCAAAAGGAGAATGTCATTGCTAACTTTCACAGCCACCAGTCGGGAGCACTGTTTTGAGGTCTGGTCGTTTAAAAGTGCTTCAGTCTCCCAAGATACTAGGAGGGAGGGAAAGGCACTTAACTAAAGTACGGTTTTTCTGTCAATTACCGTAAATACATATTTTTCTAAAATGCTGAATTCTGGCATCATGCAACACACCATAATCTGTTTGAGGCAAACCAAAGTAAAACTGTCCGTAAAAATTACCGTATCTTTTGTAAATAGTTTTGAATTTTGAAGCACATTATAAACAAGAGTTAGATTATTCAGTGTAAACAATCTTATGCATAAGGGTTCTCAGTAACTTCACTGCTGTGAATAGTTTCTTTAAATTACTAGACCATATATTTGAAAGTTAAGGAATTTCAAAAGCTGCAGACAACAGTTCTAGACAAATTTGAGTTGAATTCCTCAAAATTTGAAAGGTAAAAATGTGAACAAGATTTACCATGTGCACTATATGCACTGCTAAATTTAAACAAATACAGATGAATTATTTTGAATTGTAAATATCATTTAAAATATCAAGTCACTGATTACAGGCAAAAATCGACAAAATACAAGATAGGTCTGACACTCAAATGTGTAACTGTCTGACAGCTTGATCATTTGTATATACAGACTTTTTTGTTTCATTCCACATAATGTTCAATTTCTTTCCAAAATGTGTAAAAAGATCTGAAGTTTATGTGGTGTCATAAAATTGAAACTACCTGTGTGATGGATATAATAAATGTCAGTAAACATATTCTATAGTTATTCTAAATTACTGAAGAGATGTGCTTCACTTTTCATCTTCACTTCTTCACTTCCTTCACTTTTTCAAATTTGCAAATTTGTTTTTGCAATATATAGAGTATGTATATATATGCTATATATAACGTACTCTGTATATTATAACAATATACAGAATGGTGATACCTAACAAGGACTTCGTCCAGGTTCTGAAGCAAAATGAATTTAAAGAATTTTTTAAAAATCTGAGTGTTTAGTGCCTGGTTAGCGGCTTATTTTGTACTGTGTGCTCTGAGTGAATATGAGAATATTTTAATAGGTCAATACCAGCATAGTTAGCAATGTAACTTTCTCCATGTGAGTAATCCAGGTTACTCCAATGAACTACCCACTGCTTGAAAGTTTGATTTGACATTATATTTCATAGCCACCCGTTGTATAATATTTAACATAATACTAAGCATACGGAGGAGGAAGACAGCTCATGAAGGTGTGAATTGCTTGAGTTCCACCGACAGGAGTTTCTGAAGACCATACTACACAGTCCCGAATAAATGCCCAGTGAATTGCAAATAAAACCTTATTCCACATCACACTATCATTTACTCCACATAAGCCACTGATTATATTAAAAATTATTTTAATATTTCAAAGTAAAGCAAATGTCAGTGGGATCATATATCCTCTCACTTACAAAGCTAATCTGTCATCAGAAGTCCAGCAATGCAGATATCAGAAAGGGAATCACTCTATAACTAGTGCTTTTTCTTTTTAATTCTAAATACCGCCTCACATAGTTTTTAAATGTCACAGCTTTAAAGTTCAACTTAAAAGGAAATTCTTGCCCTAGAAAATGGTATTGTATATGTACTGGGAATTAGGATTCTGATATTCTCTACTGGTCTATAGTCCACTTTTCTAGATGAAAGAAAGTGCAAGTTTTTGAGTTTTAAACATCTTGATGATGCAAGACTGAATGCTGCTGTTTGTTCGCTGCTTTAATCTTTAGGCCAGATCACCCCCTTGAAGAAAAGGGGACAGAAGGATGGGAAAAAATTTGTAGCAGGCTGATTTTCAGAAAATGGCAGTTGCTTGAATCTACACTGCCTTAAACATGCAGACAAGATCAGTGGTCAAAGGAGAACGCAAGTTCGATGTATCATGGTTTTATAAACGTGTTACCTAGACTGGGCATGTTTCCGTTTCCACTGTGCAGTGTGGGGAGGGTGCAGAGGAGGGGGGGAGTATACTTGTGATAGCTTTGTGTAATTGTTTAGATGGCACGGAGGTGGGATGCCAGCATTATTTATGCATCCATCAGGCTCTGTCCCAACCACACCGNGTTAATGGGAACAGATGGACGCCAAAACTAAGGGTCCAAATTTATAGCTTCTCATCACACAAGAAGCTCCACAAACATCATTGGATGTACTCATAGGATTAAAGACTCAGTAAATTTATTTTTTAATGTAAATATCCATTTTAAAAGGGAACAATAGATAAATACAGA
>VYZW01045772.1:12057-23810 GCA_013401315.1 Balaeniceps rex
GGTGAGTTTAAATTAATATTTACCATTTAATTATCCCAACGTTTTGCATTTCTGCTTCTTTTCTCGGAGGAGGAAAGTTTTGCTCCCGCTTTTTTTCCCCCTTCGCTAAGCTGTTCTTTCTGGTCTGAGACTACATTGCTTCCAATACATTTACTAATCCAAATGTAGGAGTGCCATCTTTTGGTAAAGAAAGCCCCCGCTGCAGCACAGCTGCATGCCCGCCAGCTGCGGCACCACAAAACCACCACCCTCTACTCCCCCGCCCCGGGAACACCTCTCTTCCGCCGCAGCCCAGCCCGGCCCGGCCGCGCTCAGAGGCGGGGGCGCCCCGGAGCTCCGTCCCTCGCTGGGGCCGACGCAGGAAGAGGGCGCAGCCCTTGCGGACGCCACCACAACCGGACAGGGCAGCTCCTGGCCGCTCCCGCGGAGAGAGAGACCCCTCCCACGAGCGCCGCCTCCTTAGCGGACACCCACCGAGGGGAACCTGCTGCCGCCCCCCCCGCCCCGCGCCTGAGGGAGAAGCGGCCGAGCGCACCCCGCCCGCCCACACCGCGCCCGCCACAGCGCCCAGCGGCCGCCAGGTGCTGGAGCAAGGCGCATGCGCAGGCAGCGGGCCGCGAGGGGCCGGGGCGAGGCGAGGGCGGCCGCCTGCTGCGGGCGCGCGGTTGGCGAGGGCGGGAGTGGCGCCAGCGATAGAAGGGCGTCGGGAGGGCGCGTCACCGCAGGCGCGGTGGCCAAGTGGTAAGGCGTCGGTCTCGTAAACCGAAGATCACGGGTTCGAACCCCGTCCGTGCCTCGGCGGGTCCGCGCCGGCGGGAGCTCCCCCGATCCTTTTTAGGGGAAGGCGGCGCGCCGGCACGGCCCTCGGCCCTGCCCGGCGGCGACAGCCCGGACGGAAGGAGAATCCCCGCGGCCGGGCCGGCAGCAGGGGGTGGCAGCGGTCCCTGAGGGGGCGGAACGGCACGGTTCCCCGCACGGCCCCGGCTCCGGGGGAGCGCACGGCAACAGGCACTGCCCCGCCGACGGTCGGGCCGGTCGGCTGCGCGCCAGGAACGGCAGCGGCGGCGTTTGACTTCAGCACACCGAGCACAAACAACGCAAGTAAGGGGTGTCGCAGCGGTGCTGCGGCCGCTCCCCTCCTCGGCCAGCCGCGCTGGCGTCCTCTGGCCCGAACAAAGCGACCTGGCGAATGTCCCACTCCTTCTGCATTTCACCTCCGTCAAACCTGCGCTCCTCTACTTCACTACACCGGCTGCCAAAGCCTCACTCTTCACATTTAGCAACAACAGAAACATTTTTCTTCAGACCACCTTCCTTGGGGCCTAATCCTGTACTCAAGAGACCCTCGAGGTCAACCTGAAGAAGCAAAAGTAGAAGATAGTTTCAAACATGCAAGGAAAAGATATCTACCGAAGCCAAGGGGAAGCTGTGGCACACGTGTTTCCTATGCAGCGGCCTCAAAGCACATGCTGGCACGCACCATGACATGGATTCATTCCTGTGAGGAACAAGTGGAGCCTCTGCAAACTCTTGTTTGAAGAGATGTTCTCCACAGACTGCAGCTACCAAGATCATTCTGTAATTCCTGGTTCTTCTGATTGGTGTGTCCCATGTCTCCCCTGTAATTCATTTAATTATTTATTAATTTTGTTCTGTCTTCTGGTTAGTAAAACATGAGGTTTCTTCATCTGTATCACTAACCACTTAGAAGGATTATTTGCAATCTGGTTAGTGTTCACTTTACATTTTCTGTTTTTGTAAATAGAAAAACTTGTCACACTGAAAACGGGTAAGGAAAGGTCGGGCTGGTTACATTAAGAGGAGACGTGCAATGCTCACCCGTTTCCAAGCACAAGCAAACACCGGGTACTTCAGACACAGCTGGTCCAGCAGGATCACGAGCAGCTGGGAAGTCCAACTCGGGGACACCGATAGAACCAGCCACCAAACCATCACACACAGTTAAGGGCTGACAGTGCTTAAAGCTATCCTAACAATGTAAATAATAACAGCACTACAAATTGAAGGAAACCTTCATTGGGTCGTTTGATATTTGCTTACCATTTGAAGTTTCACTGACCTTTGATTAGTCCACACAGTCAGTTCTGTTTTCTTCCTCACAAATCTTCCTCTCATATTCTACTACCACTGTTGTCTAGAATCAAAATTGTACATCTGTTGTATGAACAACAAAAAATAACTGTCATTAACTATTTACACTAGATTTTGTAAAATCCTTTAAAATAAAATACATAAGTTCTGTTGGTAGGTCAAAATCATCATTCAAGTTGTATTTTGATTTAAAGAAGGGCTGTAACCATTTATTCTATATAAGGCACTTTTTTTGCACAGATTTAGTGTTATGAATATTATCTGACTGTATCAATTACATGTAATTAAAATCTATATTTTTTGCATTTAGTTTACTGTCAATATTCACAAGTCTCCAGAACTGCTCTTTAGCAAATTTGGCATAACGTTGATGCAGCATCAGCAGAGAGGAAATCATAGTGCATACCTTCCAGCTCATTTTTGAACTTGAAATTTCTAGTATTAAATCCGTGACAACACTGCCCAATCTCCCTAGAGAGAAGAAAAATGTAAATTATTGACTTTGAGAGTGACAGTTTCAGCAGAGAGCACATGCAAAACTACAACCCAAAATGTTCTAAATTGGTTTCTGTTTTCTTGGATATTTTTACGCACGGATACGAAGGACAACGAGTTACAGCCGTGTCCCTGAAGCTGCTTTCATAAGAGGGTTTTCAAAACTAAACATAAAAATCAAACTCAAGGACAAAACATGTACCTGATAAATACTGCTTTCTGTTACTACAACCTCAGGGATAAACCTGGAGAGGAGCCACCCTGCCTGTGACGAGTAATGCTTTCATAAATTCTTGCTTGTTTTTCAGAAATATAAGACTAAGCCAGGTATGCACAAGAGTTACGGCTGCGTCTCACCCAGGTAACAATGGTTTGAGGCCTGGGAGTCTGTGTTACATCACACACACAGAAATTAGATAACACAGAGCCTGATTTTCCCTAGTTTGCAGACAGAACTTACATTTTGCTAAATAACATTGCTAAATCAATAGCATGATAATAATTTTGCTAAGTAACATTTTAAGACATGTCTTGTGGTTATTTACTTGAAATTAATTTTGTAATTAGAAAATAATTTTTGTAATTGTAATCTCTGAAATCACAGCATAAGAGAAGCTAGTGCAGACCAGAAATTGGTAACTCCAGTAGCAGTTAAGATGTAGAAATAATTAACATACCACAGAGGTTTTCTGCCATGACATAGATTCATTTACATGACGTCAAACCTTTTTGAAAGTGTTACTATATTTGCCTTCAGCTTTCTCCTTTCTAGACAACACAATCCCCAAATTTTAAAATCTCTCCTTTCAGGTCATGTTTTCTACACCTCTAATCACACCTCTAATCATCCTTGCTACAATCCCCCAGATTATTTCCCGTTGCTACATACTCTTTGAAATGAGGACCCAAAGCAGACACACTACCACCGCTCACCAACACTGAGCAGAGCAGAGCATTTCTGCACATCACGACTCACTCACCATGAGCCATAAAGTGGGGATTTGCATTACGTGTACCCAGCAAAGCCTGAGCTGCCATAGTTATAGCGCTGCAAGAAGTTGCATAGCTGCCCTCACATCACACAACATGAGTCATTACACGTGAGCACAAACTATCCTAACTGGCACACATGGCCCTGTCCCCAGACCGGACTGTGTGACCTGAAATTTAAGCTGGAAACTTCCTCTCTCACCACGTGCTTGGCAGCGCTGCAGCCCCCCTGCAACCCTGGCCCCATGGGGGGTCAGCCCTAGAGCCGGAGGGAGCCTGCAGCTCCCAGTGTCACCCAGCACCATGGCATGGCAGGGCAGGTGGACCGCAGCAAGTGGTTAAAACAGCAGCCAGAGTCCAATGGGGCTGAATGCCAGGGCAGAATCTGTAGTATGGAGTCATGTGAAATGAGTCCTCTCCTTAACCCAGCTTTTAGTATCCATCATTGCATCATTTTTTAGAAGCAATTTAGAAATCCCTCACACTGTGCAGTCTTATTGGTGACAGCGGAAGGTGAAGCAAATTTAATTTAGTTTCATCATTTTTGTCGTTTTAACAGAGCCTCTTGCTTGCTGCCTTTTTGAGTTAATTGAATTTTACATGTGACAACTGGTATGACCAACAGAGGACACCACATCCATTTCTTTTAATGATGAAAAGATCCTGAACTTGAAGCTGCCATTCACTTTTTCACTCAGGAAATGAGAGTGACAGGCAGAGTAGAGCAGTGTGCCATAAGTAAGCCAGCCAGCTTAAAAAGGCCTTTTTGCAATTAACTAGAGCTGTTTTGAATTCCAAGAGATTACTTAAAATAAATGTACTTCTAACCAGGCATTATTGCTAACGAAACACTGTGGGTGCACCTCTCTGAAAGCTGGGTCTGTATTTTGAAGCAATTGTTTATTGAGCACTGTGATAACAGCTAAAACATACTTAGGAGTCAAAGCACACTTGGGATTGTCAGGTGAACTCTGCTAACTCCCCTTCAAAACTGCAGACAGACAAGGTGTCTATAACTAAGTTTTGATTAAATGTGAATGTTTATAAAACACTGAAATAAAGCCAGACTCCAGTGTTGTTATAGCATTTAATTTGGGGGCAGAGAAGACTCTGCAAGTCATAATGAAATTCAGAGAACAAACCCAAGGATTTCATGTGGCTGAGGGGAATTTCATTATGGAAATTCAATTAACCTGCAAGAGTTGCACACATTGAAATCTATTCTCTTTCCCCAAAAGCTGGCTATTGTGTTTTTTTATAGCAACCTTTGCTATTCCTGGATAAATAATGCTTTACTACAAATGCACTGATATCTTTATATAATTACTAGCATATAATAACATCTTCATCTGTTACTGCTTTGCAAACATTCATTTCTGCTTCCTATGAAATGTATCAAATAGAGTTTTTTTAAAAGATATGACTGAAGCAGGATTGGGTGTTAGACACAAACACAAAGCAAATATACAGATTTAGGAGACACCTGAGGAATAATAGTGGCTCATGACAGTGTGCGGGTCTGCTGCAAGTCCCGATTTACATTTGTCGGTCAGGGCCCGATCCTGTGAATTGCTGAGCAGAATTAATTAACAGCCACTTAAGACACCATTAAGTCAATGGGGACTGAGAGTGCTCGGCAGTTCTCAGTACTGGGGCCCTTAAACAAAAGCCAGCCTACAAATTCCCGTTCATGTGAGTAACAATATTGCACACGTCTACAGTAATAACATGAATTATTCACATCAGTGTAGCATGAAAGATGCAACCTGCAACGCCTGTTTAAAATAACACACAGCGTTCCTGTGGTACATGGGAGGGTTATCATTTGGCCCATTTTTCACTCATATGTGCATTGCTTTTATTTGCTGTGTGCATAGGTCTGATACGAGGACATGGGGGAAAGTAAATACAGAGATAGACATCTATAAACATTAGTAGAAAATGAGGAAAGGGGGTTACTGATTAGCTTTCTTCCCATATGAAACTCCTAGATCATATCGGAGAAATGTGAGTTAAGTGTTTTACCATTCTTCTTTTTTTAACCATTATCTGATCAGAGAAGCATGAAAAGCACTTTATTGCTCACTTGATTTTTTTTTTTCCTGTGCTAGGAGCCCTCTGCAGGAAGTGAAGCTGAATTTCACAAATCTTCCCTTTCTGACGTCTCCCGAATTTCTAGGAATGCCCCTTCCCTGTTACTATATTTGGAGGTAGTTTCTAGGAAAAAAAAAAAAAATTCGGAGGGTCTTGGACTCACCACACCTACTCTCGGAGGACTCTGAGCCCCGGGTCTCCTGGCACGGCCCCCGCGGAGTTGAGGAGCTCACGGCTCGGGCTCAGCAACTCCCGGCGCAGACAGCACGTCTTTGTAGCACTGTTGGAGGAATGAGCATGGAGAGGGAGTGGGAAGGGGAGAGGTGTCTTTGTGGCAACAATGAGTGAATCTTCTCTAGTTATTTCCTGGTGGCTGCTCTTTTTTTCCGCCTGCACTTCCCCCCCCCCCTCTTTTTTTAAAAGAAGAGGATCTTAAGAAAAAAAAACCTTCTGGATTTTTTTTTTCCTCCGCTTCCCCCTCTCCCCCTCCCCTTGATGTGGCCTCTTGTTTAGCTAGTGGCGTGACCGTGATGAAGAAATGTTTCTGGGCGCCTGGCAGGGTGATCTTTTTATGTAATGAGTCAGGATTTTGCCAACGGAAGAAGCCGGCTCGGAGCGAGGACCGAAGGGCTGTCTCCTTTGAAGAACGGGAACCTGCCAGGCGAGCGGCACCCTCTCCTCGGGATCCCCGCTCGCTTCGGGCGGTTATTTATTCACGGCTTGCGGGGGCACCGCTGGAGGGACTGACAAGTGGTAAGTTGCGCTCTCCTTCCGCGCCCCCCCGTCATCGCGCTGCCCGCCCGCCCGCCCGCGGGGAGAAGCGTGGCCCCGCGCACGTCCCCGCTGCCTCCCTGCCTCCGAGGCCCGCAGGTGGGGCCGCCGCCCCGCGCCCCGCTCCGNGGCGGGCGGGAGGCCAGGCTCGCCTCGCTCCGCCGCCGGTCGCGGAAGGGGGCTGGCGCGCAGCCGGGCCGCGCACCCCCGGGAGCTACAGGTGTTCGCTGCGGGTGTCCGGCCACCGGCCCCGTCCCGGCGCCTGAGTGTGGCTCCTGGGGCCGGCTTTCGCCGAACACAAATAACCGCAAATGAGCGTGCTGGTGGGTGTTGATACGTGTCGTTCGATAAGCTCATGCGAAATAATAGTAAGAAGAATCTTCCAAATCATCACAACCATAAATAGGTCAGTTAATTCCTCTTTCTACAGGCTATATATTTTATTTTAACATTTCTACTTAGCCAGAATTTCCATCAACTTCTCTGCGTTTTCCTTTCAAGATGTATTTGCTGATTATACAGCAGTTCAGCTAGGACAGCATTCTCTGGCTCTGTATTTCATTATCAAAAGCAGAATAAATGTAATAGTGGCTTTTCAAGCACAGTAATTAGTTTCTTTTAAAGTAACTGACAGCATTTACCTACTTGACTCATCCAAGTGTAAACTATCATGCTTTTAAACTTGGATTTTGTTTAGAAGTTCTGTTGGAGTTATAAACTGAGGATTTAGAAAATACATTCCTTTTGTCTACAGATTTCTACTTTTCCTCTCATCTTTGAAAGAAGTTCTTAAGAAACATAACGCTAAGGGTAGTAAGATTTAGACGCATAGCTGAATACTTGAAACGACCACTATTAGTGGGAAAAGACCTAGCTGTTTCAAGTAAGGTGAAAATATTTTCTAGTTTATTGTACAAATAACAAATTTAGAATAACGACAGGCATCTCTCTATAATGTGTCAACTTTAGTTTGAAATACAGGGGAACAGATAAACAAGTTGTTACTTACTTCAAGAAGAAATCTTAATAGATCTTTTGAGTGCTGGGTCTAATAAATAACTCTTATTCTGGGTGAGTTCTGTGTCATTTTGTAGACACTTATAGAAGGTGCTGCTTACCTACTTAATAAATAAATCATAAAATGTGAATAAAAACAAATAGTATCTGTTAGCAATTCCTGCTGTCCAGAAAGTGAAGGAGTGTGTATTGTGACTTGGCTACAATATTCTCTTTCATTAGTCTGAAAATTACCTGCTTTATAGGCAATGATTCTCTCAGTTGATTGGGCATATCTTACAAAGATACTTACAAATTGAATCTCAGAAGGTTGTGGTTCCAGAGTCGGGGTTTTGGGGGCGAGATGAGCTTATGTTTTATCCAACTGGCCCACAAAGTCCCGCTTTTGGTGGTCACTTTGTTCTGCAAAAGAAACCAGTACATTATGGCTCTTACAGTGGACATTAAACTTAGTAGTAAACTACTGTTGCACTTAGCAAAAGGCTACTATACACTTTAAATAAATAATAATATTCTAACTTTAATGTTGTCTTCAGCGATAAAAAGTGGATAGAAAATACTATCATTCTGAAAGTTAAACATTAAAAAAAAAGTTTTCTGTTGGTGGCATTTTTCTCATAAAAAGCCAGCGAAAGCTGAAGAAAAAGTTATGTTTCAAAGAGTGGTCATTCGATATAGGTGCATTGTGAGAAAAGGAAGTAAGTCCCTAGAAAAAAGAGGCAGCTTAAACCTTGAAAACATCATATAAACACCAGTAACGTTGGTATTGTCAATCCTCTCCTCAGTTTTTTTGCTCACGAAGTGTTCAGTTTTAATGTATCTCTTCAACTAGCTGGTTTGTTACGCGTGTGTGTGTGTCTACATGTGTATGGTCTGTATCTATGAATCAATTTTGTACTGATAAAAGTGGTAGAATATATTTTTATGAGTGAGGCACTGTAAACCCAAGCTTGGTAAAGCTGTTTAAATTCATGTTACTATTTACATTTTGGTATCAATATCGTAAAGAATCTAAGCATAATTTTTACTTAAAAATCATGTAGTTGTAACTTTCCTTATGGGATTCTAGTAAGTGTTGAAAATTTATTAGTAGATAAGCTGCACTTTCTTGTGGTTCTGAATATACTATACATAAATTTAAGACTGAATGAAACACATTACACTTACACAATATAATTTATACAATGGCTCATGTATACAGCATCCTCTCAGTTGGTGTAAATGTGTCTGTCATAGTTTTGACATCTTATGCCAGCTAATCACCTGCTTAAGTTACACGTAAACATCTAGACATTCACATTGTGGTCACATTATCATTGCAGTCAGATTAATTTTAAGTGCTGACCTACTCAGACTGAATCAATTTGAGTATTTCAGAAAGGCCTGGACATTCAGCTGAAATTACACAGTGACACACTGTTAAAGCGAAGTTGTTGGTATGTGATATATTGTATGACTATATGCAGGATCTGTATATTCATGCAAATGGATATCATGCTGAATTATCAAGATTTTTCTATGGAATTCTGGTATTTTACATTTTATAGCAATATAATCACCACCCATGTGAAATAGGACATATCCAAACCTCAGTGCAACCAATTCCTCACTTGTTTAAGACTGAAATCTGATGTAGAAGAGCTTAGGTCAGAATTGTGCTGCTAGTATGCCTTTTAGCTAATATTTTGCATGAGATAATGCTGTTCAAAAGCAGCATTTATGAGAAGGTTAAATTTTCATGAACCAATTAAGCTACAAATTTAACTGTAGAAGTGTTTTTATTTTTGAATTATAGTACTTACTTTGTAAATACATTCTAGACCTGTCCAATATTACAAGCTGTCAGATTTGGATTGGTTTAACTCCTATGGTCTCTTCACTAGTATTCTGAGAACATAAGAGCAGAGAATCGTAGATTAGAAAGTGGATCAATGTGAGGATCTTGCTTTAAGGGAAAACAAACTTACATATCCAAACAGCAGCAAAGATCAACTCTGCTCTGCTGAAATACAGTTGCTTCTCACCAACTATTACATTAAAGCTCTTAAATTAAAACATGTAATTTTGTATAGCTACTTTCAGTAAGATGTGCTTTACGTAGCGCACTTTGTTAACCAGCTATTTTTAGATATTTTTTCAAATAGGTTCTATTTGATTCTCTATTGAAGATACATAAAATTCACATGCATTCCTTCTAGCACCAATAACCTAGCTATAGAACTAATAAACTATTTAAATGATTAATGGGCAGTGTTAAAGAATACAGTAACACTTCTGTAGGCCTTCCTCATACAAAATTTTATTCACATTTTTCCTATTAGTAAGCTTACAGAAAGAGCTCCTGTTTGTCTCTAGTGTGCAAGAAAACAGACAATTTTCTACTACTATGGATATCACGCGTATATATTAAGCTTTAAACGTGTGTTCATTTTATATGTTACCCATATTAATGATGATTAGACAAAACAGTGATAGATTCCCTACACATCTATGTTACAAAAATTTGATCTCTTTCCCTCACACTGCTTTTTCCACAAGGTTTGCGTGGGGCATGGGGTGGTGGCGTCAGAGCTGAGAGTCTCGAAGTGCGTTGCGTATCCAGAGCATTAATAATTAAATAGCTGGGATCAGTCTATCTTGCTATTTGAAATGAAAAAAGAAATTTACAGAAGTTAAAAAGTAGATGGTGTGTTTGGAATCAAAATTAATTTTCCTTGAGATAAAAACTGTCATGAATTATTGAAAAAATAATATTTAGAAAGATCAACTCCAATTATTTATTGCATTTATAATTTATAAAATTGAAAGCCCTCCTAGCTATGTTTCTATTTAAAATAAATTTAAACCTACATTTTTAGAATTACTTCTCTGCATTTTTAAGCAAACCTTTAAAAAAACAGCTTACAAACACTGAATCAGCAGAGGATTATCAAATAGCCTAATCTGTTTACTTTTGAAATTTTATTGAAAGCAGTGAAAAGATCAGGATCTCCACCAGAATCCAGTGGCATCGTTTGGCGATTGGTCTGTGGCCTGCATTTTCTGAAGCAGGGCCTCAACCTTTGACATCTCCTGACCTCATGTTGCAACAGAAAAGTTTTGTGACTCCCCTCTGATCTAGCCATAGAAAAAAAGAGAGGGAGGTAGTGACCCCGAGTTTGGAAACTCATGACCTGGAACAACTAAAAATTTTGCCTTAGTAAAGGCTATAAAATCAGTTGTCCCTTCCTATGAAGCTATCCAGAGTTTTTCCAGGGCAAGAACACAGACACCCAAGGTACAATATTTAAATTGTGTCTTGTTCTTCGCTCTCTGTTATAATGTTACACATCAGCACTGCTTGCCTGTGTAAAACCTGGACCTCATGCCACAAAGAAAATCTACGCAAACATACACCAGTATGTTCATAACATACTTTTCAAAGGTATCACTCAAAAATCCTTTTTTATTTGCCTTAAAAATAATTAGCAGGTTATGAAGCAAAAAAATTTGTAAGTTCTTTTGATGGCTTTAAAATATTAGGGGAAAAACATTGCTATCACCTGGAAGCTGCACCTGTAGTGGAAGAAGTAGTAGAAAAGTGGTTGTATTGCATGAACTGCCAAAGCCACTTCAGACCATGCAGCTTGAGACTATGAAGCTTCTGGTGAAATTAATGAATTTAAGGCACCATTTGCCCTGTTCACAGCGCACATCAGTTAATAAATAAATATGCAAGTCTCTTGTTGCAATGTCATATGCTTTTCTCAGTCAAACAATGCAAATATGTAGGGAATTTGGTAAAGGTACAAACGGGGAAAAAAGAAACAAAGAATCAGCTTTTTTTTTGCCTGTTGTCAAAATGCCCAAATAATTTTTATTTACAAGGTTTCAGTGCAAGGGCAATGTTTACGTAGGTGACATGAGAATGGATAGGTGTTAATTCAGCTTGTGGATTTTTTTCAGGACATTTCCACAACATGTATGGAACCGATAAAGATAACAGGAATAGAAATAAAAACGCATCTATTACTGAGGTAACTTGCTTTGTGAGCTAGCCAAATATGACTACATGTTAGTGGTTGGTTTCAGAAGTTACTACTGATTTCCGACTCCCTGTTGGATATAAGGCTCTTCAATTAACAACATTTTATTTTTCACATTGGAATCATAATTCTCTACAGACAGGCTCCAGAGTTTTAAAATACAGTTTTTTCTTTTCCTGTTTGGAGCATACCTGCTCCTTGCTGAGCTCAAAAGAAGTCTTAAAAATGATGCATCAGTCCTATCTGATT
>VYZW01045773.1:3877-18699 GCA_013401315.1 Balaeniceps rex
AACCAGGACTGTTCCAGTCTGCTTTCAACAATTCCAAGAGACCTTTGCTGGTGGAAACATTCTGGTTTTCTCCTGGAGTTCCAAAATGTCAGTAGATTATGTGGTGTCCCAGGCAAAGCTACAATGAGAAAAATCAAAATTTATATTCAACAGACTTACTTCATACCTGCCCTGAAAAGTCCTGTCAATATTTAGAGGAGAGAAGGAAGGCAACCTGAGAAGGAAGATGAAATACAGATCACCACCTCTGTAAACTGCTCCACCACTGTGAGAAGAAGACAAAGAATGTGGGGGCATTCATCTCATCTCAGTCTCCTATCCAGTCAATAGATACAGGCACTGTTATGGACAGAGTCCATCTGACACTTTACACATCTGCTTTAGGATAAGTAGAGACGGTACCTACAGTCCATTGACTACATTGACTGCATATCCACAGATCATAAAAGGATGCTCAGGGACTACCATAACAGCAGACTTTTACATTTCA
This sequence comes from Balaeniceps rex, assembly GCA_013401315.1. NCBI lineage: Eukaryota > Metazoa > Chordata > Aves > Pelecaniformes > Balaenicipitidae > Balaeniceps > Balaeniceps rex. The sequence goes on from VYZW01045773.1 coordinate 4,368, forward strand.
GATGCATTTACATTTAGTTAGATAAAGTCCACCCTCTTTCTCTAATCTCAGAGGCCTACTGCTCTTGTAGGCTTAGATGAAGAAGTCTCCTTCAGAAAAGAATGACTTCCAGCAAGGGAAAACAACATGGCTGGTTGTCAACAATCTTCAGGAAACAGTCAGGGATGTCAGAGACCGAGAACTATTGGTCAAAAACCTGCAAGACGCTCTAACCCAAGAGACAGAAAAATACGGGCAGCTCTAATAAAAAAGGAGCCGTTCCAACATATCTACAACTGTTATCTTTCAGACATCTGTCCCACCTTTTCTAACAGGAGGAGTATATCTCCCTTCCCTGTTCACTTTTGCTGAGGAAAGGACATTTGATCTAATCGTGAAATTAGACAAATTACCTGGGCACAGACCAGATGTCCCTCCCTCCTCAGGGCTAGGAAACTCCATGAAGAGGATGGGGAATACAGTTAAGGAATGCTTTAAGCATTTCCAGACTCCACAGAGCCGCTCTTCTAGAGCCCTCTACAAGCTGAACAGGGTGTTTTGAAGGTTCCACTCATCTTCTGGTATACACTTCCATTCGTTTGTAAAACAAAGCAGCCTCCACAAAACAGGAAAGGCAGAAGGCTAGGGGGAAAAGAAAGCACAGATTAACTAGAGATCCTATGTATTTACTTTAGACTTCAGTGCTAGTCATGGTTTCTATGAGAATAAAACAAACTAGCACATTGACAAATTAACCAAGCTTGAAGGGATAACAAGAGCTGAAATTATTGCAATTACACAGTGTTCACAGAAATGCCAAACTGAAGTTCTCTGAATTGTAAATGAGACCTGAAGTCAGGTTCTGGCCCAGGAAACACATCAGAAACTTCACCCAAATAAGTGAAATAGCACTGACAGTAATCCAGTGCAGGACTGTGTGGGCTGTCTCTTCCCTGGGAAATTTTTCCCACCCTTTGGGCTCTGAGTCTTTGACTTCAGCATTAAAAGTGCTGCCTTCGTGTAAGCTCAGTCATTAAACCTTCTTGCTCCTCTACTGTTTGCTTTCTTGAAGGAAAAACTGAGCTTCAGCCATGAGAACACAGCATCCTAGACAGCCTGACCTGCACTAATTAAACTTCCTGACTTCTTCACACAGAGACAGGTGCCTAAAACATCAAGGGATGCCCTGCTTTAAATAACCACATTCCTTCTGAGATAGCTCAAAAGGGATATCCCTCACATTTTAGTCTGCAGCTTTAGTTCCATGGTTTAAGCTCAGTTCTGCTCTAACCGCAGATACAGTAGGGAGGAGGAGAAATAAAGTACAATCTCCCTAAATCTAAATAACACTGTATGTGCTCAGCCTAAAGGCACAACACACCCCTTTAGACATAATTCCCTGTGATTGACACAACTCCCAATACCTTAGGGAGGCTTTCTTGGATGGCCCCCAGTCCAGGATAACCAGCAGGCACTTCACATTCTCCTCTGCTTGCCCTCAGCCTGCTGCTACACTTTGGCCACTGGACCATTCTGATCTTACACACCTTCTGCACATCATCAGCATGATGGAGAGGGATTGTTCCATCTACTTCTTATTTCCAGCAAGGCTTCTTTTACTCCTGAGCTTAACATTAGGTGATAAATTCTGATTCTTTAACACTTTTCATGTAACTTACCTTCATTAGTTAAATCAATGTTGATGACATCCCATAGATTTGCAGGGGGACTGCACCTACTTATGCATGACCCTGGAAGCCTTTTTAATGGGATGTCATGGAGTATACTTTGGCAGGACACTGAAAACAAGTTTATTTTACTTGCAAGATCACATAGTCAGCTCAGCAGTGCTGAAATGTGGCAATGAATTCCTCTCATCGCGTAGAGATGATGATCAGCAATACTACCAATAGATAGGAAAAACTAACCAAGTCATCCTAGTCAGTGGATCTTACTTGCATTTAAGACTGACACATACATAGCAATTTGCCTCTGTTCTACAACAGCTGCAAACTATTAACTATGACAATGAAGTTGATTTTTAAACCAACAAATATGACGGCTATTATGAAAGTTTTACCATTGTCACATGGTGTGCAGTCTTTAAATTCATCCCTTGCTGTGTGGCTGAACTTTTATTGAATTTTTTTTTAAATTAAAAGAAGGTCATGCGAGGACAGAAAACCTCTTTGTCAATCAGACTGTTCAGCGCACAAAACTCTTCCAGAACTCTCATAAAAGCCAAGACCAGCATACTGTTCTTAAAGCACAGTGTTGCAGAGATACTACAACTGTATTTGACAGATAAAAAGATACTCCCCCTCATTCCCCATTGCTTCTTTCCACCTCCGTCTTTGCTGGGTTCCCAGAAAATCTAGCACTGAATGATCCATTTGCCAACTGAGGGAGTTTTCAACATAACAAACCTTCAAAATTATATCCACGGCCCAAAGCACACACCTTTGTTGTAATACACTGATAGAAACAAATCATATGAAAACCAGCTGCCAATCCAAGAGCTACACAGAAAAGAAAAAGAAGGATTTTAGCTTCTTCTGACAGCATGGGGATGTATCTGAGGAATACTTACAGTGGGATATCATACAAAATGTCTCATCATGCACAATTAAATCATGGCCAAATTATTCTGTAAAAATCAAGATATAACCTTTAGATAATGTTCATTTTTCCCCTATAGGCCCAGTGACACAGGACAAAAAATTTTTGAATGCTAGAAGCCCTTATAACTATTCAGCTGAAGATCTGATTCCTCCTGGTTTCTATTTCCATTCATCTTCTTTCTCACCTCATCATATGAGCTACCCTTCTCCTTCAAAAGAACTGTGCAGAAACCCACAAGAGGGCACGATCAGGCAGAGAAGGGGGTGAGCCTCACTATTTTACATAACAAAATCATATGCATCAAAACACACACACACACACAACCTCCCAAATGTCTGAGGTTAGTTATCCTTCATGTCCTGACAAGTTACACCCACCTTTCCCAGAGGAACTAACTCACTCCATAACAAGTACCAGACTTCTGTTAAAACAGCAAATAAAGTAGGACCACCTACCACCCAATCCTGCAAACACTTACTGGTAGACAAGCCTGCATGCCTACCACCATGCACAACCTCGGAGTTTCAGCTGGTCTGCCCATGTTACTAAGTACCATATCTCCAGCAAATGTTCCCAGAGTTATGCTCTATTGCTTGGTCAAAATCAGGCCAATTCTGCAACTCCTGTTTACAGTCGGCCTCCGGCACTGACTTATGATGGAATAACTCATAAGAATGAAACACAAGTTTGGATTTCAGGATAAGGCCCCCAGTCAACATGTGGGAGCATTTATGGCTCTGTGAGACCTATGTTAAAAAATAACTTAAAACCAGACAGTGTTTCCCTATGAATGGCCTGTTTTCCCATGTTCCAGTTTGCTCTTTCAAAAAGACTGGTAGGCTGAGATATCGGTCACTATGCGAAAATGACAACATTCAATTAAAACAATAGCAATTTTCAAGTGACAATTTTTTTTTCAATAGACGTATGACATTCCTAGACATTCTATTAATTAGCAGGCCCCAGGCAACACATTTGGTAAAACAGAACAATCTGGCCTTTCATTTTTTTCCAGACCTTACCCAAGATCACACAGAGGTAGCCAGGCTGCTGATAGATCCCACACACAGAGCACACACCCCCAGCAAGCAGCTGTGCTAAGAACTGCATGTAAACCACTTTGAAGAATGCTCAATCTGCAGAGAAAGAGAGAATGATTTATTAATTAATAAAAAAATGCTTGTGCTGGACTGGGCAAGCAGAATCTGTTAAATGGACTTCACTAATCTGTCCCAAATTTGTTTCCGTGTCCTTTTTTCCAGTTACCTGTTTCAACTTCACTTTAAAAGCCATCCTGGTTGAAAAACATGTCCTGAATGTTTCCTATATTTCAGGACCAGGAATGCAAACAAGCCCATTACTTTCAAAGTAAGGAGGCTATTAACATCCTGATGAGCATCTCAAATTAGCAGCATCTCATGTTCTACACCTACATGATGGTTATCTAGGAAACTGGCATCCTTATTACATCTTTTCTGGGCAGCTATACTTATAATCCATCAGTACAGTGGATGAAAAACACCATCTCAACAGAAGATGTTGTAAGATGCCAGCTGAAACACTCAAGCTTTTGATACTCCCACCTGCATTAATAATTTCTGGTTGCATTGGATAAAGATCTGTGAGTTCCTTCACGTTTAGGAATTTATTAAGGTAACCAAAACTTTGGAACCTTTCTTACTTGTTGTATTATTCATTTCATCTGTAGACAATAATGATCCTCTTACATTAAGGATAATTATGGCCTTAGATGGGCTTTCAAAGACATTTCCACATTTTTCAGTGATGTAGCTGTAACTAAAACAAAATCCAAAGGGAAAAAAAGGGGAGGAGTATTAGACCTTGAAAGCAGCCAGACTGTCTGGAGGAGATACATTTTGAAGGTTTTATTGGTGGCCCTCAGAGAAAGGCAGCTATGACCTAAGCTTGAAGGCTAGCAAGGACTATGTGGGTTTGTGTGGGAGGGGGTTAAATCTAATTTGTAAATGGTGAGTTATTAGCCCTGACATTTGAGGATAGACACTGCATTGTGTGGATGATGAGAGCAACCCTAGTTTTCTTGTTAATGGCAGTGATTCATTCTTTCCCACTCCACTATTGTTCCCATTTACCTGGCAAAGAGAATTACTTCTTACGTGTTCCCAATTGCTGATTTCTGGAGAGACTGTTCAGATGAGCAAAAGCACAGGAGAAGAAATGCAGCAAACAGGCAGAGTTCTGGAAACGGCACTAGCAGATCTCTGAAAGGGTGTGTTATTACCAAGTGGCCTTTTGCCCCTCCTCTACTCCCCTTTGCACCCGAGAAAACCCTGGCTCTCTTCTGCTTTGCTCAGAGCTTTCAGTCTCCCTTCCTTTCAATTCAGGATTATCCCCTTAAACTCATGCTTTCAAAAATATTTAAAATATCCTAAGACGAGTAAAGGATTTGGAAGCTTTAAATTACTTCAAACCTATGTGTAGCCATACACTTGGTAACACAGAGCAACCAGTCTTGGATTTTCCACTACAGCCTTACCCAACTGCACAAAAGCAGCTATGCCCGTAACTGGCCTCCTATGCCACATGAGACCACCCAGAAACCACACAAGGGGTCTCAGCCAATTACCCTCACAGAAGTCCATATATTAAGTTTTTTTAAAATTGTCTTAAAGCCATGGAATATCAGGACAATGACCAGGAGTAAATCAAGACTCAAGCTGCCACACAGAGCTGTCTCTCCAACAGCCTGTTTTATAATGAGTCTGGCTACTGCGCTCAGACTCTCTGTTTGTCACTTGGCGAAGTGCAAACTCAACACTTCTCAGGCTGCCTCCCCTCCTCCCCAGCAGACTGTGACACTGGTAGACAGGCCTGATCCCTTGCAAATGTGAAGTGGCAGAGCTGCATTGACGTCAGTGATGATACTTCTCTTTCTTACAACTACCAATCTGGCCCTCCCACTTTTACAAATGCCCCTGAGGGGACAACATGAAACACAAAGCTTGGAAAAGTACAGAACTAGGACTTGGGAACAGCCCATGGCACAGATTAGGGAACAGTAGCCATAAAGAGTTTGAATCCAGATGTGAAACTCCCCAAGGCCAGGACTATTCAAACCCTATCTCGTATGTGAAGCAAACAAGCTAAATTAACTATTTGGTCAACCCAACCTTGCCCATAAGACACAGCTTGCTGTGAGCAACTCCACCAAAGATCTTTGGGAGCTATTTACTTTGGGGCATGCAAACAGCTATATATCTGCCAAAAGGTTGAAGCACATTCCACCCTTCGTGCGGCCAGCCAGGGCCACTGCAGCAGGCAGGGCAGGCAAGCCGACTGACACACTGGGGCTTGCTCTGTGCAAATAGTTCTTGTGCCCAGTGAGCACAGAAACCACAGCTGCAACTTTGCCAGTGGAGCAGAAGGTGTCACATCCAGAGACAGCAGAGGGCACTCAACTGACCTCAAACAAACAAAGCTTAAGTGGAATGTGGTATCCTCAATTCCATCTTGGGTTTCAAGTGACTAAGTGAAGAGATGCATGAAATTCATATTGAGTCCCCAAGCTATTACGTGCCTACTGCATAGAGCTACATCTCTCTCCAAGCTGCCACAGCCAGCCATAAAGGTAGCTGGGCTTTGGCCGTGCAGAATTCCCACAGATTTCAATGGGAATTTCAGTGTTCCAGTCTGGACTCCAAGAATGCAGTGCTGGACCCAGAGCTCTGACGGCTGGAGCCGTATTCAATATCAGTGTCTGGCAACACCCATTTGTAAAACAGTGACTCATTCACAGGCACAACTTTAGAGGGACAGACAGGATGACTTTAATCATACATTTCCATTTCGTTAACAAAGCTCAGTAAAACCAGATGAGCATCCTGGATGATAATAGTTGGTATTAATCTAATGACTGCAGTGATCCACTGCCACAGTTAGGAATAGTTTTATGTCCTACAGAATGCAGTTTTAATTTGCTTCAAGAACATAGCAACCAATGGACTCCTGAGGCTAAGGACAAAATAATTGTTTAAATGTCCATGAATTTTATTTAGAAACAGTTTTTTTCTGAAAATCAGAGGCATGGAAATGAATTACAGAAAGTAATTTGAAAGAGAATATCTTCAAAAGTACCTAAGCGACCTACGAGTCTGGGACATAAGATAAATAAGCTGTCATTACCACATTGTAAACAAGGGAGCAAGTGGTTTGTGTAATGGACTGTATAGGCAGTGACATTTAATTCAGGCAGATATTACTGCAAGGTGCTCATTTGTCATGGCTGCACAGTCCTTCCCACTGACCAGTTGGGTTTCCATTCAAACATACAGTTTTAAGTCTTTCCTTCTAACATTAGCATACATCAAGCCCCAGACCTGACAGAAAGTGTCTGAAAGCAGATTGTTTGTTAAAGCTGGAGTTTGGCACTGAATTTTTACTCAAGGTTTTTTTAAAAAGAACGGGCAGCCTTTTGGGCACCATTTTTCTAGATTACCATGTCTGGCTAATCCTTCTAACATATTCAGTGTGTGCTTCCATGGCAGATTTGCAAGCAGATGCAATTCCCTCTGCGAGTGCTCCAAGATACCCGGATAGAAGCTACCTCTAACCCTCAACTCATGTAACTGCAGCCCTGTAATGCTGATCCCAAGCTAATATTTTCTGCTTCCCAGCAGGACTTATTAGTTCAGGCTCAGCCACATGCTAATGATGGCTACACAGCTTCCCATTCAGAGCCAGCTTTCACCCAGCCAGCTTGGAGCATGGACAGAGTGAGTTCATATCTGCCTGCCAAACCCTGAGTAGACATACCTTCAGTGACTCAAGCAGTTAGGAGTAGAAATGCAGGATGAATCTTGTGTAATATTCTCACAGTCCAGTAAAAGCTGGCCTTGCTCACTAGTTTGAAGAGCCTGTCAGAGCATGGTAGTTTCCTTTGCTTTCTGGATTGATATGATTATTCCCTACTTTGTGTACCAAAACTCTTCCTCGTTGACACTTTCCCAGCTTCACATCAGGTCCTGATCCACTAAGAAGGCTGAGCGCTCTCCTGCTCAGAGGCATGTGTTCTTTCAGGATTCGCCTCCTCATGAAAACATGAAACCAACACATGCTCTACCAAACTCCTTTCACTAATTTAATTTCCCAGATTCTGTAAGGTGACAGGTCCCCAGGGAAAATGAGCACCTCACAAAGTATTACTGAGCAGATGAGATAGATAGACTTAAATTCAGCATTGCAGTCTGAAAGCCCTCTGGTTAAGGTCATGGCAATCAGCCAACACAAGATTTTCTACAGCTGCATCAGTCTTAGACATGAGATAAACATCAGATGCATTGATTTCTACAAAGCACATAAATCCTATTGCTCTATCTTTCTAGAGTAAAAAGCACAAGTGAGAACTAAAACCGGGTTTGCTTCTGAATCTTGTCCACTTTCACCTCTAGCCCCAGCCTCCTGTACAGTTCCACCATGTCTCTTAGTTACTTTTCTAGATCTTGGGCTACTTTCCACCCATCATTTTTATAGCAAAACACCTAATAGGAAGTTTGTCTGCCGTCTCCACCCAGTGGATAGCTAGGTTAATGCACTAAATTAAGTGGAAACTACCTGCTTGAAGATCTGCAGCACTTCTGATCTCAGCTTGCATCAGCAGTTAAGTGTAAAAGACAGAGAAAATTCATACAAGCCAAGAGTTCCCCTTACCCTCCCAAACATGTTTTCTGCTTTCTTCTCTGTTTTCTCCTCCATTGTCCACACACATCCCGGGAAAAAAGTTCCCCCTGTCATAACAGAACTTCATCATGGTTACATTATATGATCTAAAACAAAAAAACCTATTTGATATTTAAGCCACAATTCATCTAATTTTGTTGTTTGATGACCCCAATAGGCCATTCATTTACCAAATAATCTTAGTAATCAAATATTGGGTTTTCAGTAGTATATTTGTCCAGATTCATTATTGTCTACACTAGTATCTGTAGTTCATTTATTATTCATATTTTTAAATCATAGGGATAATTCCTCCAGGCTTATACAAACTTCTAGTTGGGCAACACCAACCTGTCAACACCTTCTTCTCCTTTGCACAGAAACTCTTCCATCATGACTGCAGCCTCCACACATATTCCAACTTTTGCATAATCTTGTCCACTAAGTCTCTAATATTCACTTAAATTTGAGCTTGCCATTTCCAATTTGCTTTAGACAGAGCCTTTAGCAGCTCATCCAATTCAGTAAAATCTTTCTAGCTTTCGGGACCAGCAATGGTGTTAAGACATTGTGATTTCCATGCCTTCCTTAATGTGTTTTCTTCTGCATCCCTTGATTTCAGTCAATTTCTGACAATACTTTCCTACCAACCTGGGCAGCAAGGTAGTATCAGGTCTTGCTGCAGCAGCATAAAATATCACTCATTCAGTCTTGCATGGTGACAATATACTAAGAGGTGGGAAAATCTAGGTGTGTAAACTCTTAAAATACATTTTATATCTACTTATTCTTCTTATTCTCTGAGGAAGCCATCTAGGATTCCTAATCAAAATATGTGCAAGAAATGTAAAAAGAAAACACCCAAAACTGTTAACACCCTACAAATATGTGCTTACTGGTTGGGGAAAATAGCTATACTGCATTCTTCCTTGACTGTCCTATTTAGCTCTTTCCTTTCCCCTGCCTCAGTCAATACTAAAAGACCTGTGATGTGATGATCAAAGCATGAAGTCTGTGACACTCTCATTTGTGGTCCAGGTGCAATACACACTGATCTCCTGCGTGTGAGCATGTCTTCCTCTGTTGCACAGTCTGAGAAACTATCTAGCCTATGACTACTTTGCCAAAGGAACCTTCTCTTTACTCAGCTCCTGGCTTAATAACTACCTACGATGTCACTGAGCATCTGTGATCACAGTTTGTTGTATGTAGCACATTGTTTATGTGCAGCACTATAAGGTGGGTAACACACACTGCCTCTCACTTATTTTCGTAAGCTGAACCTAATTAATGTCGTTTCATATGCCAGGGATAAGAGAACAGCTGGAAACCATCAAGGGGAAACAGGAGCAGTACATGAGCTGTTTCTTCAGTTGGATGTTTCACTGCCCAAGGCACACACACATACACCCACAGCTTCCTCTCTCAGGTCCAGTCCTACTCTAGCTCTACCACTGTCACTCAGAAGTCAATACAATTATCCCAGCTCTACAGTGGTATAACAGAGAACAGGCTTGGGCCCAAATACCCTACTGGCACGTGAAACATTCCTGTTTTATCAAAACTTGATACTTAAAACCTTCTGGGGACACACACAATCAGGATAAAATAGCAATTAATACAACGTAATTGCCTTAGACTGTGCTCAGAAATCTTTTCCAACTCACAAATAAAAGTCCGCACACTCAAGCCACAAGTCTCAGCCTATATACTCCATCAATAGACATATCTTTGTCATATCTCCTGGAAGCCAAACACAGGGTTTGTCCTAACCATGAGAATTGAGATTCACTGCAAATGCCATCTCACTGGTCTTCATTTTCTGTGACAGTACTTGGGCCTGGGAACAGTAATCCAGAATGCTTCTGCTGACCTCAGTTTCTGGGATAGTTCTCCCTCGCTTAACCCTGAACCTTTCACATACACATGAAGATAAACACCCAGAGTTCTACATGCTAAGACTTATGCAAACACATTTTGTGCCAGAGGGCATCGGCCAATAACCTGCAAAGATCCACACCCACACAGAATTGCACAATCGACCACACGTATTTTGGAGTATGGCATTTGCCTATCGCTAAGAATTATCAAGCACCAGTCATTTCCAGAAACAGTTTGCTGGTCTCAACGGATCAGTTACACTGCATTTATTTTTGCTCTAAGCAATACCTTCTATGCCAGTCATTCATACCAATTTGGGAGCTCACCCAGATCCTTCCCTCACCCTTTTCCAGGTCCTCAAGCTCAATAACATTTAATTCACCAAGTGGAATTCCTCTGGCTCTTCTCTGCAATCCTAATTTCAACTTTATCCCGACAAGCTGCCAGAGGCATAGAGAGCCTACTCCACAGGGATCCCAAATTCCTCAGTCCACTGCAGCCCAACACTACATGACAGCAAATCTTTCAAAAGAAAGAAAAGACTCCATAAAACATCATCAGAGCTCTAATACTTCAAAATGTGAATCCATACATCAGTTGTAACATGTTTAAGCCTGGACACTCGGCTAATGCAAAAATGCACAGACCCCTTCTGAGTCAGTGCTCCACAAAGGCTGAGCACCGGGTACCTCGCTGGTGCCTTGGGTCTCAGCTGTGATCCACTGGATGGCAAGTGGATTGAGCCCAGGAAGACCAGCACTCCAGGCAAGAGCAACAGAAGAACTTTCCTCCTAGTTCCACCACTTGCACAGTAAGCGATACACCATTTAACTGATAGCCTGAGTGATTCTTTCAGAACAGACACAAAGAATAGAAGTGAATTTCCAGGAAATAGCTCCTGAATTCATCCAGAATATTAAATTACAAGACATTTTGTAGATTTTCAACTGCCATTGGAAAGGCCCAACTAACAATCCCATTAATCTCAAAACAATAACAGCCCTTAATCTAACATATATCAGCAAATTCCTGTTTCTCCCTTTTCTAACAAAAATAACAACACTGTAGTTGCCAGTGCATTAATAAGATCCTATTTCTGCTCCAAAGACTGAATCAAACCTTTGTTCTTCACAGCAAAGGATTAAGAAGGTTGCTATTTTGGTAATGAGATGTGGAGAGGTACTTACTTTGCAGCTGAGATCCAGGCTGGATGCCTGAGAAAGGAATAAACTCTGTTACCTCAGATGAACTTTATTCTTATAATCAGTATATCAAACTCTGTCAGTGTGATGCATATCATTAACAATAAAGAGAGACTATTCATGAATAATTACAATTTGATAGAGTGTTTAAGCTCATTTACAAAATATGCCCTATGTTGTAGATAAAGTCATGAATGTAGATTTTAAGAGAGCAACACACACACACACACACAAGAAATTAGAAGAAGAAAAATTACTTACTTTCTAGGTAGTTTATTGGCCAGCTGCTTCTTTTTTTTCACGCTAAGGCTAATTTTTTTTCCCGATATCTCACCTCTTTTAACAGCACATCATGGAGAAAAACTGTCATAAAGTGGCACAAGAAGGAAAAAAAGTGTCAGAAAAACAGCACATGGACAGGGACAAATGAGAGAACATTCTGAAAAGAAGATCAAATCATAGGATACAGATCCAAGTGCTGAGGCACCAACTCAGTGCCCAAGATGACTGAGAAAACTGTTTGTGAGGCTGGAAAAGGAAGCAGTGACCTGTGAAAATGAAAGCAACTTCATGAAAACATTAGTCATATAAAAAATATGTTGTTTATAGTTATCATAACAACATTTTTATTAAACAAACATGTTTGGTATATAAAGTTGTTGCAACTAAAACATTTCCAAGGGACATGGGTAGGTAAGGTAGTGTGGTTAGGACCTGGCACCAACTTTATAATTACATAGGGATCAACACTTTGCACTTAGAAATGGAAATGTTTGGAGCTCACATCAGAGGAGGTCTGAATTTCTAAATGAAAAGTATTATTGTAACAAAATCTAGGAGCATCTTCAGATATAGCAAATACAAACAGAAGTGAAGGCAAACAGAGCCTCAACATTTCACTTGCATCCTGCCTATTGGCTGTTGACATGACAAAGTACTTTGAAAATATGAGAAAAATTAAACTATTTACTTACTCTTATTTCCAGTCTAGCAGGGCAGTGTATTTTAGACATACTTTTTAAAGACCTACCATGATGAAAAGCAACCCCAGAAATGGGCAGGATGTCAGAAAGAAATTAGTCCATTGGTCATTGCTGATATCCTCTGGGAATGCTGTTTTACATCTGATGAAACTCTCTTATCTCTCCTTCTCTAATGAACAGTAAGAATACAACAATAAAAATCCACAGGGGTTCAGATATCTCTGGCAGTACAGGTGCCAGATTTCCTAGGGAAACAAATCTTATGCAGTCAAGCTTCGCCTGCATGAGTGGTCACATGCATATTACCCCTTCAATAATTTTTGGACACAATCACCAATTCCAATCATATCTGATAAAAGCAGACACCTCAAACATAATTAAACTCCTAACCCTATGCTGATAAAGCAGACACCTCAAAAACAATTAAATTCTTAACGTGATGCAGGAAAATAGTTGGACGGGTAAAAAGGATGGCCTTAATAGTGCTCCCAGTAAATGAAAGGCTTCAATGTGCACATAACCTACTAGGCTTCAGAGAATCCACTAGTTATTGAGCTGTCAGGAATTTCCTAGCCACTGGAAAAGCTCCAATTGGAGCTTGTACCTTGTTAGAAAACCAGAGAATCCAGTGCCATAGGAAACGAGATTTTATTCATTCCGAGCTCAGGGAATCACAGTTTTTCAAAATGAACAACAGTAGAAAAGAAATTGTGCTCACAAGTTTACATTTCCAGGTAACACTTTAACCTAACATTGAAGGAATTGGGTTCAATGCAGATGTGACAGAGCAATATTTTTTGGCCTGTAATATGCAGGTGGTCAGAATGTACAAATAAACAGTCCCCACTCTGAGTCTACACAACATGTTGATTTCCTTTTAAATCCTCCAGCAGGTTAACTAAACAAAATATCTATTTACAGCAGAAAAACAGATGAAGCTCTTCAAGGACTGCCATCTGAGTATCAGTGTGAAGTTACGACAGGAGGACCTACCCACCAAAACTTTCCACATTTATTCTTCCAGAAACACCAGTATTGAAGACAATTGCAGATTATAAAATAACTCCCTCTTTGAGTACTTTAGGAATTTGCAGCATGGTTTCATTTTCATATCATAGTACAAATGCTTTGTAACTCAAGTGATAACTTTCACCAAAAAAGTCTTAGAAGCCCTGACCCTGGAGCTTGATCCACATTGGTGCAACTCTGACAGAGCTCAAAGACGGATATGCTTACAGAAAAAAGGATCCCATCCATGCAAGACTGGAGACTCACATTTAATTTGCAGATTTTGCATATGCATCCAAAACACTTAGGCCTTCAGTCACCTGATGGAAATTCTTTGGACTGATCCCTAGAAGGAAAAGGCATTGTCGCTGAACAAGAAATTCTGAATGTGGCAGTTTCATTTAAAAAAAGAAAAAGAAAAAAAAAAGCAAAGCATATTTGAAAATTACATGCAGAAATTTTGGCTGTGGGGAACTCAAATGCAAAAAAGTGTCTTCCATGTTTTAGCTGATTTCTCTTTGATAGCCGACTACGCCTTGCCCATGCAGCCCATAGACAATGAATGGCCCGAATGGACGACTCCAGGAGGAGAGAAATATTCAGCTGGATGAAGACTTTGATATCTGGCTTCTGTTTCTAAAAATACAGTCTGAGTTCTGCTGGACGGACAGATGGACGGATGGATGGATGGATGGATAGATACACATACACACATTTTTCTCACTTTTACAATACACAAGTCTTTGTACAATCACCTGAAATGCTCTCTCACTCTGTGCATAATACAACTACATAATCAGGCATTTCTATGACAATAGCCTTCTATGTTTTAATTATATATTATCTCAGACTTGAAGGCTGCTTAGAAGTTTAAAAAAAATAAACCCCTGTGTTTAAACGAAACAGTTTAGTCAACAACAGTTCTCTGCAGCATAGTTAGTCAGATCCCTCAAGTCTCTTTTT
>VYZW01045773.1:28599-44121 GCA_013401315.1 Balaeniceps rex
CCAGGGAAGTCATCCTTCCCCTGCACTCGGCACTGGTGAGGCCGCACCTTGAGTACTGTGTTCAGTTTTGGGCCCCTCAGTACAAGAAGGACATTGAGTTGCTGGAGCGTGTCCAGAGAAGGGCAACGAAGCTGGTGAAGGGTCTGGAGAGCAAGTCTTATGAGGAGCGGCTGAGGGAACTGGGGTTGTTTAGCCTGGAGAAGAGGAGGATGAGGGGAGACCTTATTGCCCTCTACAACTGCCTGAAAGGAGGTTGTAGCGAGGTGGGTGTTGGTCTCTTCTCCCAAGTAGCAAGTGATAGGACGAGAGGCAATGGCCTCAAGTTGTGCCAGGGGAGGTTTAGATTAGATATTAGGAAAAACTTCTTCATGGAGAGGGTTGTCAAATTTTGGAACAGGCTGCCCAGGGAAGTGCTCGAGTCACCATCCCTGGAGGTATTTAAAAGACGGGTAGATGAGGTGCTGAGGGACATGGTTTAGTAGTGGACAGGTACAGTTGGACTTGATGATCTTAAAGGTCTTTTCCAACCAAAAGATTCTGTGAAATAACTAGGAGGCGACAGCTTACTTTTAGCATCACAGGTTGGAAGTACAACAGATAGAAATTTTACAAATTAGAAAAGTTTTCTTCACAAAATACCTTTCAAAAAATGGGGAACTGGATTAAACCAAGAAATGACATTTTTACACAAGTAGCAGACATGAGAAAGAAAGATAGGAAAAAAAGAGAAAAAGTGAAAGTGGTGTTATTTTTTGTTTGAAATTACTAATACATGGAAACATTGCTTATCAAATTGCACAGAATTAATTTTTTCTTTAAAGGTTACTTAAGTCATTTTAATTTTCTTTGTCCTCTTTTTTGTCCAGGCTTAACTGATAATCTCCTGCAGTTACCATTACATTTGAAGCCTGCATCTATTGCTCTGGGGCAAGTAGCTATTTGCAGAAGCTTATTAGGTTTATTACTAAACAGTAACTAAATGAAAAAAACCTACAGCTTTGAAAGAAGACCTGGCACACAGATAACATTTATGACTGAGTAAATTCCAATAATACTTCTCTAAGCAATTGTTGTTGTTTTCTGCCATGTTTTTATGACTTCTAATGTGCCTTTCACTTCACTTCAGGCATTCAAGATTTACTGGTTATCTTCTTGACTGAGGACAAATTTTAATTTCCAAACTGTGCATGTGCAGCTGGTATTCTCACCACTGCTTTCCTATCAGAGTAACCCAGCTATGGCTGAGGGCGCAGTTTACAGCAGCCAATACAAGACCAGGAGTGTGCAGAACTTTGGCCATTGCCCAGGAGTCACAAACAGCTTCACTCATTGAGCTACATTCCGAATATACTGGATAAAGACAGACAAGCTATTAGGGTAACCAGCAACAGCAATTACGCTAGTTACAATGTCACACTGGCACAGCCATAATATTTCTTGTTCTGTGTTACCCTGTTCAGCGCCATCTGAAGACATTGCCTCTTACCGAACTGTGGCACACTGACCTCCCCAAAAACCCACACAGATCATAAGAGTGCCTTAAAATGCAGCTGGATCACTCACAGGCAGAGTAATACATTCAGCAAGCATTGCAAGATCTCTAGCTTGCGCAGCATTACTGTGGGAGGGCTTTAGTTGGACCTCTTAAATATTAGCTAAGGAAAAGGGCTGTTTACATAATTTCAGCACAACTCTTCATTCATTCTGTTTGGATTTTTAACAGTTGCATTGCTCTTGTTCAATTAGGGGATCATCAGAAATTTGCAATATTCTGGACATTTTCAAACATTTCATATATTTTTGTGTCAGAACTGTGGTGGGTCACATGACGTGCAGCTGTGTTAACATATTTAGGGTTTGGATACTTATAAGCTCTTGCACTCTGGAGTATTATTTTTCTACGTGTTTGCATTTGAGAATTACTGGATTTTGTTGTTTTTTTTAACCACAAGGTTAGAATTTATGGGAAAAAATTAAGCAATAAATAGGTACAGTGTCTAACCTTCGTTTTTCATGTCCTGCCTGCCAGCAGAAGGATTAGAGAGATAAAGCTGGTTTTCTTCTGTGAAACTGCAACTAGTCCAGTCACAAGCTCACAAACACTCCTTTCCGTGTCAGCTATACTTTGACCACACAAGTGTGGTTTACAGATTACGGGAGTTACAAAAACACATGGCAAAGATCTCTCAGCAGCCTCACTTATGTACCAGCAGGAAGAGCTTTCAAGGGACCTCTCCATCCCTGCAGTGCTGAAAAACTTCCAGGGAAAATCTTCCTGGATACTGATGATCTTGTTTAACTTGGGGAAAACTGTATTCTCAGCCAGCTGTTTCATTATGGGAAAGTACCAGTTCACACAAAAGTTACTCATAAACACAAAGCTTTACCTTTGAAACAGAGTGCTTTACCTGCATAAATTCTGATAACAAAAACAAGTCTGTACCAGCAGATCACAGACATGCTTCATCACTTAATCACATAGACAGATTAATAGACCCCATAATTCTTTCTAAAGGTGCATGACAGCAACCATAAATAAACTAAATGTGCATTATCTTATTTGAGACTATTTCGTTCTTTCTTAACTCTGCAGCTTTTTAAAAATGCCAACAGCCTCAACAGTGGAATCCGAGGCATGCCTGACACTGATACTGGATGCTGGCAACATGATTTTTTTACAGATAAATTTGCGATTAGACATATAAACAAGAAAGTTATTACACTATCTTTGAGGGGAATATCTGAAATTATGTATGACAACACTTCATAAATGAAAAATTTACAATAAAATTTGTTCATAAGGATTGTTGAAAGTGATCTAATAAGAAGATGAGTCAGTCAGTTGGCTGCAGATGTTTTAATGGACAGTTCTTCAGAATCAGCGCTGTGAAGTTTGAAGAAACGATGGCAAATTCTATGGTTGGAGAACTAGTAAGGGTAAGTATGTCACTTGCACTCTCACAGCAAAAGTGCTTCAGCACAGATTCAGTAAAGGAATGTATTCCACCTGTCCTTTAGCTGCTGTTACAGGTGTCTCATAGGTGTTAGCTTATACCTGCCAGTCCCAACCTCAGCCACATTTCAGCATACCAAAAATCACATTCAAAAGCCATCCTCAACCTAATTTCAGAGAATAAAAAAATAAGATTTTGGAATGCCAAAACCATTCAGATCACTACCTCAAGCCTTCTCTGAGCTTAAGGGGAGCGACACAAGTCATTGTTCCTAAGATTGTCTTAACTGACAATAAGAAGCATACTTCTATTATAGAATAAATGACGCGCACTAGTTAATCTATTGCTGAACACTTAGAAGTAAATTAGAGGAGGTCAACACAATACTAGGGCATAATTCTGACTTCACCTAACTACTTGCAGATAGTTCAGCCACCTTGTTTCTGCTTGAGATACCATGGCAAGATAATTATTGTATGCTCATTAACTTGCCTTAGGAAAGGAAAAAGTTCCAAAATTTTAAAAATACAATCATGTGTCAAAGAAGACCAAGCCTACAGGAGAAGCTGTGAGATGTCTGATTGAGTAACTGGATGATGTCTTTCTCTTGTCCTTGAGGTACTGACTGGCACAAAGTCTCCATTGTCAGAGAGAGCCACAGTTCTGCAACAGCTGATAAAAACTTGGACATTCTGTTCTGTGGGGAGGAAATTCCCACATTTCCAAACAAGTCTTCGTTCTAAACAGGAGTCAAAACACAGCATCTCAAAGTTTCCTGCATGAAGGAAATTTCAACACATTCACTTTTAGAAAAATAAGTTCATTTCATTGTTTAGTTGGTGTTTTTTTTCCTAAATGAAATAGAACAAGCTGCTTCAGGAGAATCCTGAGATTGCCCCAAGCCCTAGAAGTGCTTGAGGAACACCCTTGGGAGTAGGCTGTACCCAGCCAGGGCAGATTTTCGACATCCTCAGAAGTAGAACTGTTTCTGCTACAAACCCATCTGGTTTCACACA
Source organism: Balaeniceps rex (assembly GCA_013401315.1). Lineage (NCBI taxonomy): Eukaryota > Metazoa > Chordata > Aves > Pelecaniformes > Balaenicipitidae > Balaeniceps > Balaeniceps rex. The sequence goes on from VYZW01045773.1 coordinate 32,570, forward strand.
CAGCCAGCTTTTATGCACTACACATTCCCACTATTGGTTGGGTTTTGCTCATATATATTGAACAGAATCTTCATTTGGGCTCTATTTTTTCCCTGTATACAATCTTGCTTTCCCATCTCCTAGACAGCACTGTCTGCCTGCACAAAGAACTGGATGTTAAGCAGATATGATCAATAAAAACGTTTTTTTCTGAGCCAATGCAGAGGTCAGTCTAGTATTCCCCTCAGCCTCAGTGATAACTGATGACTTCACTGAAAAAAAAAAACCAGCCCTGTGCATTCACATGAGCCTAGACTGAACCGATTCCCTGACAAATACAAAGTCTCCATCAGGATCAAAGCTTTGCCATCAGATACCGTCTTGGCACAGAAATGTGTTCATGAGCTCCTGTCCTTTTTTCTACCTAGTCTGTCTCCTTCTACTCTTGGTCAAACCTCTATTTACATTAAAATGTTTAAAAAAAAAAAGAAGCCTATCCAATAATGCCTGAAGGCGATTTAGTAGTAACTTGTAGTGTTAAACACACTGCACTTCTCACCCCAATCCAAGAGGATGGCAAGCAAGGCAACAACAAGCTAAGCCCCTTCAATGCATATTTTCTGATCCTCTACCTAGATGTAGAGGACCCCTTATTATTACTACAACTACCACCCATTACACACTTAGCTATCCAGCTACCTTGACTTTGCTTCTGCTTTGCACTTCTGCTTCATTGCCTCATAAAGGTCCAGATGCCTCTTCTGATTCTGGACAGACAAGAAAACAACACCTTCCCCTAATACCAGGAGCTGCCACAGAACTGGAGTCATCAGCAGAAGCAAGGAACCAAGACATACAGGAAGCAAGGAGCAGAGAAGCATGAGCAGGAAGACCATGATGAACTTAGAAGGCGGCCAAATTAATTGTAGCATTATCCAGAATGACTAGCTTCTGTTCAGAAAGAACAAAACACTTGTCACAGTAAAGACTGATGGAAGACACATTAAATATTTTCTTCCCTAGTAGTCCTATCCTGCATTCACCATTGAACAGGGACAGGGAAACAATGTCACTGCAAATGGACAGCAGGACCACAGATGGGAAGCAATGATGGAAGCAGCTGTAAACAGAAGGGATGTGTCCAAAAGGAAGCTTTTCTGTTCAGAAGTGGGTCATTCTCAGAAAGTATCTGAAATCCTTGAAGCACACTGAAATTATTTAACCCATCTCAGAAATACCTAATTGTCTGTACAAAACAGTGGACTTCCTGGGGCTGTAGCAGGTCACATAATATCAGTCCCATCCACTTTGAATGAGGCAAGTTACAGAAAAAAAGACTGGATGATGCAAATGCCAGAAATGTATGGATGCCAAGTGCCACAACAAGTGACAGGGTGAATGTCCAAATTCATCCTTTTCTATCCTATATTAAATCCGTATTCAACATTCTTTTCTATACTACCCACTAGCCAACTGGAAGTCAACACAGTGTCAATATAGGTGAAAAGGTTTGGAACAACCATCTATCTAGAGATTGCAAGAATAGCCATGGCTTGCATAGTCAGTGTACAATTTTCTTTGCTTTCAGCAATACACCCTACTGGAATCAGTCATCAGAAACAAACTATTCTGGGTTTTGCAAGCCGTTATCTCGACTGAAGATTAAAAGTGTTTACAATGTAGTCAAGTCTGCCAATCCATATTCTCCTCTGTGATTCACCTTCATAGAATTGCATAATTCTCACCTAGGTTCACCATCTTCTGGAAAGCAAGGATTCCTTTTTCACCTGGAAGGCATAGCTATTAGTGTAGCATCTACAATGGGGGAATAAAGGCAAGCCCGAAACCATAAAGCACTATCTCATATTAACAGACAGTCTACACTGGTTCAGAGGCCAAGTACTGAGCATTTCCATTGCATTAAATGAATCAAATATTCACAAGTCACAACAGCTGCGGAGGAAATCAGCCAACACACTGGTAAATACGCAATTGGCATTGCATACTGCCTCAACGTATCAGCTATACTGCAGCTTCCTGCCTTCGTACCTATAGTCTGTGCCTCTAGGAGGCACTATCAAACTACAGTCCAGGGCATCTAAGACATTTAGAAAAGCAGCCACAACCATAAATCCTCTTTTCACATGTTGTTGTTCATCTGCTCTCTATGAGGAGATGATTTATTTTTGTGGTAGGGAGCTACTCAAAGGAAAGCCTCAAAACATCCTAACAAGGATAAGTGTGACATATGTGTTATGTCAGCCACTACCCATTAGAAGGCCTATTTCCTAGAACTGACATAGATGCAAGTATTTTCTGTAAAACAGTCGAAGTGTTGACACCTTCTCTGATATTATGGAGGTCATTGTGAACTAGGAAATGCAACTTCCACATATCTTTTTGTTTAGTCTAATTTTTCAGAATGTTCTTCTTGAAACATTTCATGTCACGTCAGGACACATCATGTTGTGTACGTGATACACATATCATATGATATACATCCTCCATCTCAGTAATGTGGGCCAAGCTTTTCTTCATAGTCTTGATTCTTCATGACATTCAGCCAATACAGCCATAAAAAGGATTTCCATGGACAGTAATCCTCTCTCCACAGTGAATCAGCAGGGCTCATTCTCTACAAACCAGAATTCTGGTGAGGGGCAGAATGAAACTTCTTCCCCTCAGATAGTACGGGTGGTAATTCTCCATCTTTGTTTAGTTGAACCGATCTGGTGCAGAACTGGAGTAACATAGTGGTGAGTCAAGCTCACTATGCTTGCCCATGGAGCATTTCATTGTGTTCTTTGTGTTTGTGGTTCATACACATAATCTAAAAGGTCATTCTACACTGAAAGCAGTTGTTTTGCTTTTTTTAATGGAAAAACAATTCCCCATCTCACAATCCATAACAATAAAAATAAGAACAACAAAACCCCACCCATATGAAAGAACCAGCCAGCAAGAACATCCCATTGCACAACATCTCCCCATCTCATAGAGGCCAACACTTCCCAATTCTCCCTAGATATCTGTTTAAGAAGCTGGGCTATAAAGCATGCCCTGAAGGTGAACAGCTCGAAGAGTTCTTGGTCCTTTGCTTGATCCAAGCAATTACTGTGACTCATCGTTCTTGTTTCATGAGTGACTTTAGTTTAAGGTCAATATGACAATAAGGTTGTCATGCTTGGACAGTAAATGATAAATAGAAAACAGATGTTAACAGGTGTCCACATGCTTCTCCCAGTTGCCACTGGACTTACATGTTTACTGCTCATTATGGTGCAGACAAAATTGGACTCTGAGCTAATTTGTCTTTAATAGTTCCTCTTAGAACTGTTCTGTTGGAACTTTACTTTTATTGCAACTGGTGGCAGTCAATAAAACTTCATGTAAAAAGGTCAAATACGCATAAAACATATACTTTAATAGAAAAACAGAAATCTCTCAACTGAAAAAAACCCCAATATTTCTCAGTAGCTTTTAACACAAGTTTGGTTTTGACAGCTCTCTTGTGATTTTTCTTCTGTTTTGCTTTGGTTTTTAATCAAAAGTTAGTCCACAGTCTTTCAAAAGGGAAAAGACATTATCTGGAGATGAGATGAGAAGTAAAAAAAAGTTCAATTTTTATCACCTCGGGAGCAAAATTTCAATATGTTTTCACTTCTTCCCCCCAAACTTTCCATTTATGACACTAACAGAGCTGACACACAGCATTAGCAGTAAAGCTTAAATCTCATTGGCAAAACACTTTGGGTCTTTATCAAAACACTGTCGAAGTCAGCACTACCTCCTGTGAGGCAGCTCACAGGAGAGAGAGGCCAGGGAAAAGTCCAAACACAGCATGGAGATTACCCTGTACCAGAGGTCTCAATTACTGCTTGTTCACACAGAATTCTGCAGCCCATGTCTCTCTCCCTTTCCTCCATAGGGGAATGCTTTGCCGTGGCACAAATCAAGCTCCTGAACTCTTCATTGCAAATCAAAAATTAAGACAGCTTAAGGCATATAATTTGGGTTATGATTTGCTATACTCATTAACAGAACAGCCTATTCTGGCAAAGAAAAAAATGCCCTGAGCTACGATAATGAATACAGGGTTTGTTACAGCAACAAGACTGATGGTGTCATCCATAATGATCTGACAGTGGCTGCCTTTATATGGTACCTTGTTTTGATTTTCGTATCAATAATTATATTATGTGCCTCAAAACATCTGGCTGGCTGGCTGACTTGATGCATGTTAAAACCATCCTGTCTGTGGATATGCATTGGAATAGGAGCTATTACAGGATCACATAACAGATGTAGGGAACAGTAATGATTCTTCAAAATTTTGTGCTATACCAGGGCCAGAGAGCACTCACTGTGGTCTCTTCTGCCCTTAGAAGTTATGACTTGAATATGTGAACTGAGTGTCCCAATGACAAATGAATGCACTAGTGCAAAAACTCCTCTTTGTGCTTTTCTCCAACAGCTTCCCCAAGGCACAGAGTCAACACCTGAGTTAATCACTGCATGGTGTCACCTTGTCACCTAATACCAAGTAGAGAAAGAATTTCTGCTGCACATTTTCCTGGCAATTCCAGGCTAGTATGGCCATGCTGGGTTTTAACTTTCAAATACATTGCACTTGTCTTCTGGCTGTAAGGGTGCACATGACTGCCTATTCACAGAAATGTTGCATTTACTACTTCATGCGGGGCCTCAGGAACGTATCAGCCAGCCTTTAACTAGGTCAGCTAGTCTAAAACACTACAATGGATTTAGGTGGCTTTTTCACCTCTTGGTATTAAATGGATTCAAACAGCTTGGGGGACTAATGGATATTTCTCTAATTTGATTTGAAATTATGATAAACTGTTTCTTCATATGCAGAGCTACAGAATCTCACTGTGAGTTAATGTGCAAGGTAACTGTCGTGGTTTAGCCCCACTCGGCAACTAAGCACCACGCAGCCGCTCGCTCACCCTCCCCCTCCCCGGTGGGATGGGGGAGAGAATCGGAAGGGCAAGAGTAAGAAAACCCACGGGTTGAGATAAGAACAGTTTAATAATTGAAATAAAATAATAATAATAGTAATAATAATAATGATAATAATAATAATAATAATTGTAATGAAAAGGAGAACGAGAGAGACAAACAAAACCCAGGGAAAAGAAAACAAGTGATGCAACCGCTCACCACCCGCCGACCGACACCCAGCCAGTCCCCGAGCAGCGATCGCTGCCCCCCGGCTAACTCCCCTCGGTTTATATACTGAGCATGACGTCATATGGTATGGAATAGCCCTTTGGTCGATTTGGATCAACTATCTTGGGCCGTGCCCCCTCCCAACTTCTTGTGCACCTGGCAGAGCATGGGAAGCTGAAAAAGAAAGTCCTTGACTAGTCTAAGCATTACTTAGCAACAACTAAAACATCAGTGTGTTATCAGCATTCTTCTCATGCTAAATCCAAAACACAGCACTATGCTAGCTACTAGGAAGAAAAGTAACTCTAACTCAGCTGAAACCAGGACAGTAACTTTAAAGCAAACATTATGAAGAAAGTCTGTCCTTCCTTCTCCCCTTTCCTTACTTCCTAGACTCCAACCTACACTCTCAGAACAGCTGCTTCTTTTTTGGTGTTTCAGTATTTACCATGTGTTTTGCTCTAGGACCAAAGGACAGGTTTATGTAGCATCAGGTTTAAGTGCTTCCTGACCTAAGGGCAAAATGTAAATTTGCAAAACAGGGGCCACAAGTAAATCATTAGGTTATTTGCACTTCTCTTGCAAGAACTGTTTCTTAAAATTGTCAAATTTTCCAGATCAACAATTCTAATTCTCTTCACATTTCATAGGGGAGCTATAAAGTGAATGAGGAAGAAGGAAAATGATCTCTACCTACTTTACAAGATGTCTTTTAAGATATTATCAAAAATGTCTTCTACATTTACAGCAGAAATATTCTGAATATGCAGCCACATGCTGCATATTCTGGCATCTCCATCAAAACAAATATAGGGAAATACACAGCTCAGTATAGTATATTTTTTGCAGGACTTGTCTGGATACATCATTCAGCTGGTGGACCAACAACCAGGTATCTTTTAATATAAACTCATTCATATTAACTAGTTCCAAAGTTAACTCTTTGTCTGAGTTCTGATTTCCAGAGTAATTTTACAAGAGGCTTGAAGAGCTGGTATTTTCTTAAAGGACAGTATGTAGGTCACAGATTAAGAAAATGGTTTATAGCCATCCGAGTCAAGATTCTTTCCACTTTTTTTAAAAAAGACACACAGCTTTTTGCAAATTCACAAGTTTCTGCCATAGTGTCTCTGATCCAAATCCCGATGACTCCTCCAGTATATTTTCCACTGCCTATCCCCCACTTCTCCCTGTGCCCTGAGGCCAAATTATACAAATTAATGTCTTGGGGTTTATGACATGGATGCTGCTGAGAAATGTTAACCCAAAGTCACACTAAGGTTTTTTTGCTTCAAGTTCCCTTACAAACTTGAAACACAGACTAAGTTTTTCAAAAGCTTTGCTAAGATACAAGGTTCTTCCAAGTAGACTCTAATGCCTAACAAGGCAAAGCCAAAACAATATATGATTTTGTACAGAGAATTGTGGAAGTCATGACTTTATAATGACTATTTTTTTCATTATCTTTAATTCTGGAAGGGTCTGGTTGAGCATGTAGAGGCAACAAAAGTTTTAATTTAAACTCCTTAACATATGAAAATTGTCAATTGTCATGGATGAAGTCTTGGGAGCCTGATTCATTAGACCTTAATGTTCAAAGGAAAATGAAGGTCCTGAGCCCAGAAAGATTAAAAGCAAAGAAAACCCTAAGCCAGCACCCTTCTGTGAAACTACAGAAGACCAAAGGACATATCACCTTGTCAATATTTGCAGGGCTATGTGTACCCACCTGACTTTGTTGTGCAAATCACTGATACAAATTCACAACCCCTAGCAGACACTTGCATGAAAATAAGTGTTTACACACATACCTATATATACATCTCCTTGGGGAAAAAAAAGAAAATCAGGCTAGCAGAGCTACCAGGGATTTGGCTATGCAGTTAGAAAGAAACAAAATGTCATACACAAGTTATAACTGAACCTTGGCTTCTACAGAGGCACAATGCTGCTGAATCAAGCACTTGTGCTGCCTACTTTAGCCTTCTTATTACCATGTTTTTAAATGTGGTTTTCTTTAAAAGGTAGTTTAACTTCCTGAAAGGACTTTCCGTTCCAGCCCTTATTCAGTGAGTAGCCCCACTGAAATCAGCTTGGTCTATATTTGCAAAACTTAGAGCAAGACCGTGTTTCAGTATTGAAATTAAGAAATACCTGCACAGAGAACCTGATCCTGCCTGCCTCCTGCATGCAAACAGGTTCGCTAGGAACAATGAAACCACTAACACAGCAGAGACAGGAAGTTCTCACCTGAGAAGGATTAGTAGGAAATCACAGAAAAAAAAAAGGTTAGAAAATCCATTCCTAATGCCCAAGGTATGAGACTATTGTATAATGTCATCAAGACCATTAAGAGTAGCAACCAAAGATATTTGATATGCTCTAATTCAATTGCAGATTACTGATTGCAACTGGCAGTCTGTTATATAAATCAGGAAAGAAGGCCATAAAAGTTATCTCTGATCTTAAATATAGCTGAACTCTATTGAATTATTATGGGCAGTTGTTTTTCTCACAATCTGTATTAGCAATAGGAAATACATTCCAGGTTATCTCTATTTCACTTGAGCAATTTGTGTCAATTCATAGAATACCTTCCTGTCTACCTCATCAAAACTGCCTCCTCCTTCCACTCTTCAGACTACACAAGTAAATAGCATAAGTAGTAGCTGGCTACAGGCAAGATATCTTCCAGGATGCAGAAGGACTGCCACAGGACTGCAGTGCCAGACTTTATATTGAAGTGAATTTTAACAGTTAAGTTGCATGTATGATTCTTGATGGTCATTATTACTTTAATATTGCATTCTGGAGTTAATCAGTTAATATTCTGTCTGGTGACTGTCAGCTAGAGGTGTTCGATTAACAGCACTGCTGTTATGGTAAAGAGAAAAGATTTATCTTTCTTCCAGGAGGAGGTTTTGAGGTTTTGTGTTGGGAGATTTGGGGCTTTTTTTTAATCTTTTCAGACAAACAAATTTGACCCATCATATAAACACAATGTCAATAATAAGTAATAACAATTCTTTTCCTCATTAGTTCTTCACTGTGATGTTTTCCGGGATACTCCACTTTGCTGCATTAGGGCAATTTTGTTGTTTTTTCAATTCCAAAGCAGAACAATAATGACAGTAGCATCCAAAAAAGTTTCTTATAATTGCCTAAATTGTATAACACCTTATCAAGATGTCAGGAAAACAGCCAAAGAATTTCACATTATAAAACTGGGCATATCATCTGATACAGCAATTTTGAGCACATTTTCAGACTAGCCAGAGTTTACAAGCTTTCCCAACTCTAGTTTAGCCAAAAGTCTTTCATGGACCATCTGGTTCTAATGATACAAAACTAGAATATTTGGTGTCCTTTTCACTATGCTACATTAAATTAAAGCTTAAAACATCAGTAAAGCAAAATCCATTCTTTTTATATTATGTTTTTTAAATTAAACATTAAGTATTTTGGCTAAGTAAGTGTGTTTATTTTTGTAAAACTGTACAGCATATACTATATGATACAGTTAGCGGAATCCTTAGTTCAGTTACTCTTGCATACTCCTGGTCCACAGCCCACTGAGGCAAAGGGAAGTGTTTCCATTGACATCAGTGGGTTCTAAATGAGGCTCCTACAGTGAGTGGCACCAGATCCTTACTCATTCTAAAACATGTATGAGGTTTCAATACTTCTCCCAAGAGAAAAGGTTCAAATTATGCTTACAGTAGCTCTTCCTAAATTAGGTAATAAAAGGGCCCAAATGTGCATTCAATGCACACTTGGTAACCCAACTGAAATTCAGTGAAATCAAAATATTAAGGATGTGATAAGAGGTTTTACAGTGGAAAGGCATTGTGAACTATATAGTCTTTGCATGCACTGTAGCTAGCTATAAATAGGCTCTCTGGGTGCAACTTTCACAAGTACCTGCAAGACTTCATCTTCTGGCAGTTGTTGAAAAGCAATGGAGTTTTGAAAATCCCACCCTAAATGTAGCTCACCACTTCTGAACTCAGGCACAACAGGTTGCAATTCCCTACATTTCACCACCAGTCTTAGAAGCTTGTTCTGCAGGTGGAAACACAGACCCAGATTTCAGAAGAAGTGTAGGAGAAAAGTCCATTTTTAACAATAGAAGTGCCAAGCTTCTGTAGGTCCAAGGAGGTCAAACCAATCTGGAGGTCTGAGCAACCATGAAGGTCAACCAGCCACTGACTCAAGAAGCTGACACCTTCCATGCGTCAGCTAAAGTCAACCAGCAGCAAATATGATTTCTCACTTATGAAACCAGTTTATGCTTTACTGTAGCAAGTGGCCATCATCTTTTTCTGTATGTTTTGTTTTTCTTTGTAGTCCCTATTGCTATAACCCTCATTGCAAAATTTCATCCCTCTCATAGCAAACCCAATAGCAAATATCCCACTTATTTCACTGAGGTTAACTGAGATACACGTATTATCCGAGGGGGAGATCACAGCCTGTTCTATGCACTTCCCCAAATCCAAATATGCTAGTAGGGTAGACTTCATTTTGTTTCTCCTTTCTTTCTGCTTTCTTCTTCTCTCTCTATGGTAGCTTCCATGTTACTATTACAAAATAGTTAGAACGTATAGTTCCAACCCTGAATTCCTTACAAAGCCCTCTAAACAGGAGTTTTTCTGGAGTAAGAAAGGACTGAGAGAGAACTGCATGAATTGGCCCATACGGAGTTACATGCTAACTGTTGTTATTGTTCTCAGAGAGTGCATTTAAGGTTTTGGGAACAAACAATAAAACGAACAGCTGAACAATTTTAATCATGGCCCAGTTCCTAGTTACAATTATTTTTAAGCTGTTTCACCATTAGCTAGACTCTGATTTTTTTTTCCCCAATGAAAAAATATATTATGTAAAACTTAAGGAAATACTTTTTTTAAATGACAGTAAAGTAAAAAAAAGAAGATTCTCAAATGTAACATGCTATGACTTTTACTCTTAGCCCAGCATTTGTGTATGAGTTACACATAATTTTTAAAATGTTCCATTCTCTGTATACTTCATGTACAAGCCAATTCTCTAGGAAATATGCTTTCCTAGATAAGTTAAAAGGGTGGCCTCTGAACTCTATGACTAGACAGAGAATATCAGATTTTGATCACAGACTTGTCTGAACAAAACTAGAATGCATGCTCTTATGAAAGGCATATTTCATGCATTCTGTATTTCAAAATGCTCCAGCAGGGACACATCAAATCAGAGTAAGATGACAGCTCACACAAGCAAATGAGAATGGGAGAATAAGATGGCACAAGGACATGAAGACATTCAGAGAGACTACTGACCAAGAATATCCTTTTAAGATCCCTTCTTCATTCATTCAAGGCCTGATTCAATTACTTCCACTGGAGGCAACAGGAAGACTTGTGGTCTTCAGTGTCTGCTATTGTGGCTCATTACTTGTGTTACAGTAGCACACTGAAGATTCAATTAAGCTCAAGCACTGTAATACCAGGTGCTATACAAACACCCACAGTGTCATAATCCCTACTTATCAGAGCTTGCACCAAGCAAGACTTTGAATCATGTAGGGCAAAAAAACCACGGCAAACAAAACATGGGAAAGAATCCAAAGGGAGCCCAAGGGATTTAAGCTACGTTACAAAAACAGTCAGTGGCAAAGCAAGGAAGACTTTGGTTGCCTGACTGTACCCAGTGCCCTATCTATTAAACCATTCTGCCTGTTGATGGACTTTGTGTCAAACTTGCACTGCACAATATGAATGATAATTGAGTGAATGAAGTAAAAAACCTACCTGCTAAATACAAGGAGTAGCTGTCACAGTGTTTCTACCTCATGCAGATTACATGCACTGCAGTAAAACTACTTTGCGTACAGAAGGCAGGAGTCACTAGTGTTCCGCTTGCAACTCTTGTTTTTAGTAAGAGTTCTGCAGGAAAATGTCATAAACAGAAACACAGAATCACTCCAGAGGTTACCCATTTTCCCTCCTCCCACAATACGGGAGGCTCAGTTATAACCGTGTCATTCCTAACAGATGTTTGTCTCATCTGTTGATGGATGCTCCAAGCTATCATTAGGCAATCTCTTCCAGCACTTCACCCCCCTTGCCATCAGAACTGTTTTCCTTCTAATCAGAACCTTTCTTGCTACAGTTCATGCTGTTAGTTCTTCTCCTACCATGTCCTCTCTTCAGTCCTCTCTTTAGGCTAATCAACTCAAACACATTCAAATATCTCCTTTTGAATCATCTTGTGACTAACATTCAGCTTGAGATCCACTGTAACCTTAGTGCTTTTTCTACAGTATTCTTACTTGGGTTGTCCATCCTGCATTTACACAGTTGATTATTCCTGCCTGAGTGCAATAACTTGTCTGTCAAACAGCCCTC
>VYZW01045775.1:0-52854 GCA_013401315.1 Balaeniceps rex
GACTTCTCCCAGCTGCTTATAGAATATTTCATCTGCCTGCTTGATGTCAGGCAGGCTGTTTCCAAATTGGTATACTTAAGATCCAAATTAGATCATGAGAAAAATATTAAAAGGTACTAGAGCCCCTTAAGAGTGAACTTCCATTTGCAAAAGAAATTTCTGGACATTGGGAACCCAGGACTCATGCCAGTTCAGTGGGAGTCAGGCTCCTGGCTGCAATGGGAGCTTTTCAATGTTTTAAATCCTTAAAATTTAAGCTACAGAGAAAGGCTGTTAAGACATAAAGGAATTTACTTCACCTATTGTCAATATTAGCACAAATACATGGGTCTTCCTGAAGGATACTTTAGTTATAGGAGGTTTCTACTCCCACCCAACATCTCCTGACAAAAAACACCTTTGGGGGATGCTGTGTCAATTGGCACTGAATCTGTAAGCTGATGCAACGAGGTGCCTTTTAAGCACTATAAAAGAATGTCTCCATCCTCTTCCTCTCCCTTCACTCTTTATAGAGGACTTTTGGTTTTTAAATAATTGACAAGTGTTTACAACTTCAGTTTCACTTCAGCCACATCTAAGCCTAGAAGCCTGCAGTCATTAGAAATGGGAGTGGTGACAGTAGGATGCGATACACCCTTGGCTTGCCAACCCGCTCACGTGCGTGGTTTGCACCAAAGTAGGTGGCTGCTTAGTTGCCCTTAGGTCCCCTTGACCTACAGCAACTTGGAGAGATGTCCACCAGGTGCTTTTGCCGCCTGGACACCATCCAGACCACAAAAATGAAGTTTGTGGAGATCTCCCGGAACGCTTCTACCTCCGCACCAGCTTCAGGCAGCTCCTGTCACGTGCACGGCATTACACAAGCAGCAACGTGTTTTCTGGATTGCAGCCTGACATGACAGGCATTAGCCTGCATTGTTTGGTGCCTGGCTTTAACTCTTTACATCTAGCTACAAGTGCAACTAATCAACTGAAATTGATTTTCCAGAGCTCAGTCTAATCCACTGCATTGAAGGTGACCTATATTCTTTGTTGTACGTATAGTTACGGGGTTTGGGTTTTTTCAAGGTGTCTCAGATACTAGATGCCTGTGTTCAGCTGTTGGCAACCTCGCCAGTAATTCAAAAGGGTGCCAAGGAGCACTTCTGATACAGGCAGATTTAGAGGGATCCTAAAGATTTCTCTCCTGCTTCCCCAAATATCAACAGTGAAGATTAGTTATCTGCCTTCATACATGCAATTCACCGTTACCCATGGGAAGATCACTCGAGGTACCAATTTGAGCACACCTCCAGTCCACCAACATCCCTGATGAGAGCATAGTGCTCTGATATGCACGATTCAGACCCCAGACACCTGCAACAAGCACTATATTTTTTCTAGAACTAACCTTGCTCCCTCCAACCTAATGGTTGCTTTTATACTTTACTCCACATATTCACCAGCACTCGCATCGAGGACCAAACTTTACTTTCCATCAGTGCTAGCTGGGCACCACTGTAATCATTTAAGTGGAACAATCTGTTCCAAGTGACCAAGAGAGCTAATAATTTATTAGGAACAGAACAGGCATTTTGGGGAAGGACATAATTATATTTGTGTGGTCTGTAATACTCTTGAGTCAATTGGAACACCCTGTGTAAAACAAAGCCACTTGGGGAAAGGAAGAGAGGAAGCAGGCTTTCCAAAGAGAAATGGCCTCAAACTCTCAAATTTATCACAATTTTTTTCTCCCTCCTCTGTCCTTTTGGTTTTGCTTAAATAAAAAAAACCTTCAGCATTTGAGTAGGCTTCATGGGGCGGGGAGGGGAATGCAAATAATAATCAAAAAACATCTTGCCTTTATATAGGTAGATGATGCAGCCTGTGTACGGTACAGCTCATTTTGTCTCAAACATGATACTGCAGAATTAAAAGGCATTCATGGAAAAACGACGAGAACCTTCACACACTCATAATAAAACCCCAAAACAACTCCCATAAGAAGAAATATTTGAAAGATCATAACTTTCTCCCTTGGAGAGCAGATAAATTAGAAGGAATACGACAAATGCATACAAGCTAATGAATGGAAATCAAAAAGGTAGCTTGGATGCCTCTGTCTTCACAGTCTGAAGAGGGATGGCAATGAAATTAAAACCTGACAAAAAGCAATAGTTTTTCACACAATAAGCTATTATCATGCTGGACTTAGAGCTCCTGGAAGTCATCATGACCAGGGACTTGATGAGATTCAGAAAGGGTTTGGCCATTTATATGGACAGCAAGAATATCCAGCAATTGCAATTAATGCTAACAAGGAAAATCTAGAAAGAATATTAAAAACCTTGGGCATCGGAGTGAAAGTCCATCTCTATCTATGAGGGATCAGGAAGAAAAAAGGCGTGGGGGTGGCAGAGACAGCTCCTGCCCACTAAGAGATGCCACATCCTGCCCCAAGGCAGGCAGGACAGGGCATGGGGGCAGACCAGTGACCACATGGGGAAACCCTGTCTTCCATTCTGGCATTGTTTCTTCTGGCCAGCTCCAAATCCTCCCTTCTCCCCTTGCATTAGTTTTATAGTTTTCTATGGTTCTCTTGCCCATAACTCCATCTCCTATTCCTCATAGCGTCTCTGCAATAAAGTTTTTCCTTCTTTGTCACCAGTCGTACTCTGGTTAAAAGCATGTAATATACTGCCTACTACGAACTGCAACTCTCAGTAACGGACTGAATGCTGAGGCCATAATTCAGTCTGGAGGCTCTACTACTGCCCATAAACTACTCGCCGTCTCCCAGTTTACGATGTCAGCAGGACTCCAGCTGAATTAAGGCTTCTACTGTATATAACAGACACCAATGTATTATCCTATGCATAATGCATAGAAGATGGCTCTAATCATAAATCCCATACTCTGCCCTTCCTTTACATCACAGATGTGGCCTGGCATCTTTTATGCACTCTGCTTACTGATACATAAAATCCTTCTCCTGAATCATAATGGCAGCAAAACCTTTCCTTGGGTCACTGCTTCCGATAAAAGCCGTTCATTCCCTCTTTTCTCCAAAGAGGTTGAAATAAACTTCAGTTCATCCCACTAACAAAACTCACACTTAAATTTAAGGACCATGTTGAACTGATGATCCAGGAACATTGCCTGCGTCAGTCCATTTTTTTGACACTGGCAAGCAAATGATTTGTGCCTAACACCCATGTTTTGCCTGTTTGATTTGGAAAGCAGAGCGATCACACAAAATGCAAAGCTACGCTGTGGATGCCAAACTGCAAGCGTGCAAAGGTGAGTGAGGTCTGCGGAGAGCATTTCCAGCCCTGCAGAGAAGTACAGAAATCCCAGGCATACACACAGAGAGGGTGTGGTATAAGCCAGCACTGGTTTTACATGTCTTGGAATGGAATATGGAGTTCAAGCTCCAAAGACTCCACAAATGATGCAGTCAAAAATGTGCTGAATGAAAGCTTTGAAATATCCTAGAGAATAGACAATCCCCTGTGTATAAACCCAATTTTGACCTCAGGCATAGACTAACTGAGCTCTTTTGTACAAGAGGGAAGAAAAAAAATCAAAAGAAACTGATACAGATGCATCACCTCAAAGTCATCTTACTTCACAGCCCTTTAGCCATTATTTCTAGCTAGAAAACTAACCAGAGGAGCATGCATGTATCTTTCTACTCAAACCAAATTATTTCTTTGTTATCTTAAAATAGTATATGTCCTTTTAGCCTGAATAAACCTTATCTGCCATCTTGCAATGCTCTAAATCAATTTAAGCCTCATGAGAAAAAGACAAAGCATCTGAAGACCAAGCCTTGTGATGGCTGTCACATTCAGGCAGACTGAAGATGTAGGAAGACTGAGAAGAAGCACCTTCGATGTTTATCACTTCAGCAATTTAGGCAATGGGCGGGAGGTGCCGTGGGCAGCATGCAGATGCCTGGCTTTAAGCTTTGCTCTTCGGGCACCTCGGATAATGCTTTTCATGGTACAAAACCTGTTTCGGCAAAAACACAGAACAGTGCCCAAGGACCTAGAGCTGCATCTTCCCTGATCATCCTCCTTGCGGTTACAGGAAGGTTTTCTATGTGCTTGCACCCACCTCCTGCAACGTGGTAATAAATGTAGTACACGTTTCAACTGGTGGACACCACTGTCAGCAATGTCTCCATCTTTGCTCAACACTTCCTCCAAATGTACAAATTAGTAGCTGCTGTTCTCAACAAGCCTCAAACATTCAAAAAAACCCAGATGACAGGAGCACGTTTCACGTAGGTCTTCTCCCACTGGCAAAAGCTACACGCGGCTGGCTGCCAAGGGCTGGCCAGTCCCTTCCCTCTGATAGGCTGGAGCTGGCCACTTTCACACTAGTAAACTAACGGATGGAGTAATAAACCTGCATTTTCCCTGCATAGTTTTCAAGCACATCATGTGTTCAGCACTTCCGAGGCCACTTCAAGACATGATTTATCCAAGAGATTATCCCATGTCTTCTCTTTGTCAGTTAAGGCCAGTGAGGGGGGAAAAAAAATGAAATTAAACAAAACAAAATAGTTGGCAAACTGAAACGGTCTTAGAAGACAGCAATGATGAATTCCTCCAGCCTGCACACTTCAAGGAGGCCTTTCCCTTTGGCCACGGAGGCCACAGGTTGGCACATTGCTTTCTCAGCTCAAGCCTGGATTTTCTAAAATGATAGCACATTGGAATCACATGCTAACAGCAACCAAAAACCAGCAGCCATGGCACAACACAACTGTCTATTTATTTATTTATTTAAAGTGGGGTGTTTTATAGCTGGCCACGGCTACCAATTGGTACCCGGGGAAGCCTAAAGAATTATTTTTGATCTACAGAGCCTTCCACAGTTTGGAACCTAATTACCTTCAGAAACTACTGCCTCCTGCTCATCTGTTACCATGGCAGCTGCAATCAGCTGAGATGCTTGGGCTGACAAGCCCTGATTTACTAGGGTACCAGGGTAATTCCAGAGGGCTGTCGCTTGCAGAATTTACTCCTCTGCTTGGGTCTGACAGCATTTTCAGGAAAGGAAGGGGTAGGATAAATTAAGACTGTATAGGCTGGGAAGTAGCGACCTTTTTTAGAGTTATTCAACAGCTCAGTGCACACTGCTCCACTAGCACTTACTGGGTTGGTTTGGGTTTTTTTTCCCCTTTTAGTAATAGTATATGTGCCCTTGTCCAGGGTCGAGGTGCAGACGAGATTAGTAGACTTTGCTTCATTTTAAAATATCTTTCCGCATAGTGAGAAAATCTGTTATTTAACCAAGTGGTGAGGCTTGTTTTCTAGCCTTTAAAATCAGAATCCAGGGAATGTGAGCTTCAATATTCCCTGTTCATTTCTACTAGTTACAGAAACTACTGTTTAACTGAAACAGTAGTATTTTTCTATATTGATGCTTTTCACAGGGTGATCTCAAAGCGCCAGACTTATGCTTCCCAGAAAAGAGAAAAGCCTAGCTTCCCATTGCAACTTCTCAGTCCTTCAGAAATGCACTTCCCATGCCATCTGCGTGATAACAAATTTAGAAAAATGAGTATTATCTTGGCAGTCTTCGCAAAATGTACTCAGGATGCAGGGGAAGGCAGAGGGGTTCCCATCAAATAGGGCATTCAGTATCTGAGTCAGAGGTGATGACAATGTCTAAGCAGGGGGCTGTTTTCTGAGAAATATGCCATTAATTTTGTAGAGCCTGACACAACTGTGCTGCAATTCAGCTGAAGTCTGCTCATTCAGTCCTACTGACAGCCTTGTCATTATAGAGCCTCCAGGTCTGAAGCTCTCCTTGTCCTGCGCATCCTCCCCACATGCACCAGGACAAGCTACTTAATATAAAAGACTCTACGAGAACACCCCAAAATTGGTATGATCAAAACCAGTAGCCACTTTATGAATGATTAATGTGAATTATCCTATCTGTAAAATACAGATAACCCTGCCTTCTTTATTTCCCAATGCAAGAGCAGATCACTGGCATTTGAGAAGTGTCTTGAAAATCGCAGGTGCTGATAGCATCAATAACAGCATACCATGAGATGCAATATTATTACAATAATAATGGCACTCATTTCAGACTCCTGCATTTTTCAGGTCATCAACCAAAAACATTAACAAAACACAGCCCTTCAGGAGATGAAAAATCTTTGCAGTGTAATGCAAGCTGGTTCATACAATTCCTTTCTTCTCATCCACCCTGTGCAAAGTGCCTGCTGCCATCCTTCCGACTACTGGGAGTGTTGTGAGTGCCCCTCCTACATAAAAGGATCAGGCCCTCTGAAGAAACTAAATGGAAATCTGAGAGTGTCAAGCAGCTGACAACAGTCTTATGCTCTTAATTACACTTCTTTTTTTTTTTTTTAAATTCTAGGTCTTGACCTGCAGGCTACATCAATGATGCCAACACTGAAACCACAGGGACAAACCATGCAGATTAGACTCAAACCTAAAGGAAACTAGCTCAGCTAAGCAACTGCAGCCCAGCAGAACATCTAGTATCTCCCAGCTGTGCCTCCTGCGGAGATACTACAAATCCTGTCTGCTCAGCCAGCGGAGGAGACTAGCAGAGCTTCAGTGCCCACCTTCCAGGGCCTGACCTGCATCGCACCAGGGCACTTTGCTGGGGGCAGACGGCACCATGACCAGCTGCAGCGGAGCAGAGGGTACATGTCCCGCCGCACTGTGTGGGCTACACGTCCTCCACCAGAGGAGCTTCAGTTTCTCTGTCCTGGGAGTAGCGGGAAGCTCTGGGCAAGAGGTGTCTTGCCTGTGGGACACAAAATGGGTCCAGTGCTCCCTTCAGGGGAGAAGAGGGGAGAGAGCTGAGCAGCTTTCCACCCTCATCACCAAGCCAGAATTGGCAACAGTGGCACACAAGAGCTCTGCAACGCTCTACTGTGGCAAAAGGCAGGACTTGTGCAAGTTGCCCCCTTTGCAAACTGAGCTCTCTGAGTTGCCAAGAGATACAAGAGAGTTCCCCAGCAAGAGCTTTCCACATTTTCTACCTTCCAAATTTTGAAAAGGCAGAAGGAATTTTGCTTTGATTTTGGGAACAGCTGCTGAGACCTGTGAATATTTCTCCCCTGGCTCCTCTTTTATGCCTGCTGGTTTTGTCTTATTATTCCATCCCTCCTTTCCTTCCTCCACCTTAAGAGTAGCAGGCAATGGTTGGGGTAGACAAGGATCCCTTTAATCCTGATATCTGGAAAGCAAAAGGAAAGCTTTGATCTTGCCTTTAAGGCAAAAAATGCAATTGTTCTGTGTATGCACACCTATATGCCAGCTTTGCTACTTGGACTTCCTCCCCGTTCTAACATTTAAGGTTAAAGCCTACAGGAAAGGATAAGGAGCTCAGTAAAACAGACTGTTTCAAATGACAAAGTTAAACACAAAGGTGGTATTGACAGTGCTCAGTTCTGCGAACATACATGCAAAACCTGATCCACCCATCTTCTTCCTTCCATTGGCTTCAACCCAGGAAAGTACACAGGCAGGTCTTCATTCTGCAAAATGCTTAAGTAAGTGCCTTAAAAAGCACCACACACTGGCATATTTGCCTGAATCAAGGAGGAGGCAACTAGATGTTTAATTCCCTTGCCTCATTGCAGCCTTGAATTTGTGTGGCACTTTTATGAGGTGACTAGCTCCACTGACTTGTAGTGAAACCACCAGCACGCAAAAAGTAATCACAGATTTTGTCTTTTTGAGCTGGGCATTTCCTTGGTGGAAAGCATCCACAAGAAATTCAAGAGAGCGTGCTGAAAGCTATTCTTTTTCTTTTTCTTTAGGGTGTTTTTTAAGAGACTAAATGGCAGTGTTAACACTATAAAAACAAAGGCAACTCCTACGGGAATAGGAGGCTGCTTTTCTCTACTGTTCGCAGAGAACCCCGGCTGTTTGAATGGGTGATATGTTAATTTTGTGGCACAGTTGCTCAAGGGAGGACATAGTGAAGTCACCCATGGTACAGTGCACACAGTTTACAATGGGCATGGTTAGAATTTAATTGTTTGTTACAGCCCTTGAAAAGATGTTTCTCCAAAGCAAACATGCTATGAAATACATTTTTCTCTAATCATATCAGAAAAACTTCAGTCCATAAAGCACTCTTTCTGAGCTTTTATGGGCAGCTGCTGCTCGAATGCTTGAAGGAAGACCTGGCAAGTTAAAAAACAAAACAAGCCACAGAGATTTAATTTCCTATAAAATAGCTCCCTACAAGCTGTTCGTATGTTCTTTACTTAGAGCAATACTCCAAAGATTTTAGAGATTTTCAGGGTAACGCTTGCAGTAAGAACTCCTTGTGTTCCCTCTGCTCAGGGGGCTCCACAAACACACCATCAGATTCATGCCTTTCCCTTTCAAAATAACCCCACGTACTCGTCTACAAAATTAATTTAAATAAACATAGAGAAGAAAGGAACATGCTAGCTCAATTTTTTTTGGCGGGGGGGCAGGGAGCAATCACTAATATCTACCATAAATCTGCTCACTCGCAACCTCAGCTCACATACTAACAACATCTCTGTCTCACACAGACTTTTCTTCCCACCTTTCCCTCTCCCCCTCCCCACAGCCATGCCATAATGTGCCTAAGTAGGCTGTACAGCATTGCTGATTAAAAACTGCCAGCAGTTAGACAACTTATTATAAAACCTACAAGGGGACTGTGTATTTATGAATGCAATAATTAATCAATGCATAATAAGCATGCACTGCGCATATAGTTTTTCTTTCCATATGCAGACAGCTTCGATTACCATGTGGGTTACACTGCCACGAGGATCTTTAGTTCCCAGTAGCTGCTTCCCCACCCCGCAGCATTAGCAAAGACAAGCTCATTGTATTAAAGCCTGCATTCATCTGCAAAACCACCCAAACACTGCTGAATTGATTCATTTTGCAGGTAGAGGCTTTCAGAAGAAAATGCCATAGTTAGTGCCACAACTACTAGGCTGTCACGATTTTCCTTTTAAACTACTTTTTTCAAAGGCTCAACTACAAGGCGTACTCGGAGCTGTGAGCTGGCAGGCTGGTTTGCATCTTAAGAACATATTTCATTTTAATGGTTTTATTTTTAAATTGTTTCAACTCTTTGAATTAATGGAGATTAAAAAAAGAAACAAGACTGACATAAAAATGTGAAGTAGAGTATTTTTCCACTTTTTAGCCTGCCTTTTAACCAGAACCAGGTTATATTTATTTTCAAGAAACTCAGTAGTACCCAATTAGTAACACGATTGCACACGTCTTCATGAAAATTCATCATCAAATGGCTTAAATGGAAAGAGCCACCACCCTTTCCCTGAGTCTCCTCACTGATAAACATCATCAGGCAAGGGCCCGCAGGTACTAATATTCAGTCAGTAGGGATTTGCTTTTCCCTTGCAAGAAATTTCCCCCTCAGTGGCTGTCCTCTACAGCACCAGTTTCTGCCCAAATGGGAAAACAAGATCCTTCGCCCCAGAGACGTGCTTTGCTGCTAACTCTCTGCTAAGCTGTTTGAGTCCGCAGTGATGATACCTGGAGCCAAGTAATCAACGAGAGTTTTCATCCCAGCACCATGTGCACACAACATGATTATGTGCCCTCCCTGACCAAAGGGCTAATGTTTACTGCAGACTTGCTACACGTTGGGACTGACCAGAAAATTGCAGAGCTCTGCATTCAGCTTGGAAGCTAGCACCTGCAGGATGCTACTATATATATATAAAAATATTAATACTTTGTACTCTGTAATGGCCCACAAAGGGGATGACATGGTTTTATTCTGCCAATATGCACAGGATTAAGGGTTTCTGTTTGAAGCCACTAACAACCTGAACAGGAGAATTACAGTAATTCCACTAAAACCATGCTGAATCCAAGAGACCGGCTGATGGCACGTTGTTACCCTTTCTGCTTGTCTTGAAAATGTAACCGGCACAATCTTACAAACAGGACTTCAAACAGCTATGCAAGGAGGTTCAACTTAAAGCATGGGCTTATAGGAGCCATATGCAGCAACGAGGATATTTTTCACAAGACCTCTCAGCATTTTGAGATCTAAATCCTTGACGTGGAGCAGTTCTAAAGGGAGCTCAAAAATAGCCGTTAGCATGTCAAATATACATGAAACTCACGCTTTCTTTTTTGTTGCTCACACAACTCCACTTTTAGTGCAAAGCATCTCACAGCAAACAATAGCAAGATACTCCATTAAAACCTTGCACTGCTTTAGCCATTAGGTCACCATGCAAACACTGTTGTCATGACTTCAATTAGCAACACTTTGCCTATGTCAATACCATTATTAATACCCTGAAATACTAATTTCTATTACTATTTAATTAACAGTCAAATGTACTGAATAATTATTCATGTGTAGTTATTAGGAGAAACGTACTGAATGCAATTACATGTCAAGCGCTGTGACTTACAAATCCTTCCTACAACACCTCTTGCACCAGAAAATACCCTGAAAAATTCAGCAACAGTTAAAGGTTTCACATAACCAGAATACATCTAGGTTGGAATAAACTGTTAGGCCCTGTCTCTGTAATACAGGAGTCCGTCTACATGGTGTATATCTCAGTTACCATTTCCAGATGCAGTAGCCACACTTAACAGCAATAGTTCTTATACAGAAATTTAGCAAGTCTTCTGCAAAACCAATGTGAATGTGAGTCCTTGATTGGGAATTCAGATCCTCTCTAAAAATAAGCCTGGCAACACAATGAGACTTTTCTTTGTATTTTGAAAATGTAAATGTTATTCCGAACACAAAATATTAATTGTTTAAAGGAGATTATTGGCCATCTGTTTGAACACAGCACAAAAACCAGTGAGTGTGCATTTGAGAAAGGCTTGATATGTATGTTCATGAAGAGCCTTGATATTGAGGTACTTCAGGTAAAATTGGGATGCAGTGAGTACCAAGATGACTGATTAGTAGTACTTACACAGTTGTTATTTATATTGCATGATGTTAACCCAACTCTATTAAACCCACAGTTTAGCAACGATAGCTGTAATTCTGTGCGCATACATACTGACCAAGTACCTGCATTTTCTCATGCAAACACACACACAAACTGGTGTGTACATACCGGATTAAAAAAACAACAGTCAGCAAACAAGTAATATTAAATACTATACCTTTGAGTCATAATCTTATAGGCATCTGGCAGATAACAGCGGATATTCTCCATCTGAGCAGGATCAGAGTCACAGATTTTATCATCAGTCCTCCCGTAGTTGGCACTTTCAATCATGATAACATCTGTTCCTGGGCAGCGAAGCTCTATGGGGTAACTCTCGCAGGACAGCTCCCTTCGGACCACAGCCATGGGGACCGGGGCACGGCTGAAAGCTGCGAGGATTAACACAGAAACACAGCAAACATTTACTTTCCACACTGAGGCTAGGATTAAAAATGGAACGACGTTTAGCAGCAGGTTTTATCCATATGCTGTACTGAGATAATTTTGGTACCATTGAGATATGGTCTGCAGAAAAGGGTCCGATCCCTGGCTTGCTGGCTGCCCAGAGAAATCACTTCTCCACTCAGCAACTTGATTTTCTCATCTCAAAAATAAGCTAATGATCACTTTCATACAGGGCTTTAGAAATCCCCTATTGAAAGAGGTAAATAGCAACTATGGCGTTGTTATTACTTCTGCTTACCAGGTGAAAAGCTAGTTGGCTTTGATATATAAAATTACAGTCCTGTGCTGTACCTGATCAGCCGGGGGAAATTTTCTGACAACGAGCAATCCAAGCGTCAGGATCCCACCTGCTCAGCAAGACTGCATCTGTCCTACTGCAGATGTAATAACATCTGCATTGCTCCTGGTCCTTTTCTTGGTCCCTTAGAAAACATGAGCCTAATGGCTTTTGCTGTAGCCTGCAGCATGCTGGGGGATGGCCTGCAGATTTGGCAACCATCCTGAAGTCTGGGCCCTGCAGTGATATTTTCCATGGAAAGGCCAATATATGGGACGTGGGTGATTAAAGTTCAGTCTCAGCTTTGTGTCAGATCTGCCTGGATGTTCAATACTGGCACATACTTGTAGAGTTAATTCAAAGAGCTCTCAGAAATCTTACCTGTTTTAAAAGAAATCCAGGCTACAGTTTGCAAAAGAAAAAAGAAACATTCTTTGAGATGCCTTGAAAACAAAGCCCTGAAGTATTAGTAAATAAACTCGTATGACAAGAAGCAATAATATTTCCCATCTTTACAGCCTCTTTGATCCAAAGATCTTCAACAGCTTGACAAACGTGAATGTATTAATCCCCCATTAATCCATATGAAGTAGCTATGTGTTGTCATTCTCATCTCAGCCACAGAAGTGTTATGCGGCTTCCAGAAGATCTCACAGGAAATCCATGGTGAAGCAGGAACCAAACACTTGTTTTCCAGCTGAGCGCACTGGCCATGAGCTGAAACAAAAGCCAACCCCTTCCCTTCCTTATTCCACGAGAATGAAAACTTACCCACACCAAAAAGGTTTCCAGCTGCAGGGATGACGTGCCCTTCTAGCACCATTTTGTACTACTTCCAACCACAAAACTGAACATATAAACTAAGCTTGTATCTATGTGATGGTCAGAGAGCAGTCAGGGAAGGTTTAACCCTCTAACAGATCCAGGGCCCATCTGCCACCAAGCATCTTTCAACAACTCACTTCCCCCGCTGGCCCCATTATAAAAACACCAAAATACCCTCGCCAAAACCAAAAATCCCTTCCAATGCGCTGTTGCCTTGTCCCATAAAACTTCCACGTGGTACCAGCACACCAAGTCTGCTTACGGAAATAAAAGCACACTGATGTTTCTCGGTATACCCTTACCTCTATCAAGGCTGCTCTGTCTGTCTGGCAGGCAGCAATCCAACACACTAACTTCCGTGAAGCCTTCTATTATTGTCAGTTGTCTCATTTAGATTTGTATTATTGGACAGATAAACATTCCCATTTGTGTAAATTTGCAGGGATTACTCTAATATCAGATCCTTACTGATGCGCCAGAGTTGTGGACTAACTGCCAAACTCCCAAGGCAGACATGCATTTATTCTTGAATAATAGCTTCTACAATTAGCATAGCTTTAGGGTTTGGATCATGTAAGATGTCCGCCTTACCCGAGATCAGAGAAACAGTTTGGCCCTGAGCTGATATTGCACCATACATTTGTGTAATGCCGTAAATTCTTACTGTGCCCCAGTTCTCCTGTTACAGAAGGAGGGAAGCCAGGAGGACAAACGTGAACCTCTGAGACGCAATACCTCCGTTCTTACCCTTGGCTTTATATCACTAATCAATTACAATGTGAGTGGAGGAAGGATGGGACATAAAGTTAGAGACATTTGATTGAAGAGATAAGCCTGTCAGAAGGGCAGAGTTGGCAAAGCCCAGCAATTTTAGCCTGCCCTACAAACAACGTCACGAGGCATTAAGTCCACTTAAAAGGATCTGTCCACAGAAGCCTGCAGCAGCCCCTGCTCTGCGAGACACCGGACTCTATGGCAACTGGGGGGCAGTTTATATTTGCCTGCATTACCTTTAGTGTTCACAGGCCCAGTGCTGACCAGTAAACTTCTGATGCAAGGCTGCTGATTTTGGAAAAGATCTGTGGTGAGCTCTCTTTTCGAGCCTCTTCTGTACTAAACCTGAGCAGATTGGCAACACGGGAGGCAGAAGGTTTCTAGCAGCTTTTGGCAGAACAAGGAGGCCAAGTGCCCTCCCTCCTCCTGCCATGCGCTTAGAAGACTCCTATTAACTGCCAAGAAAACGGCAAAATGAGGGGCTATGGTCTGGCTCAGTTCTTGGGCAATTTGGATCCTTTTCTCTGGGAGGCTACTGTAGGCTACAGAAACGGCAAAGACAGTTGCTAATACTACTTGACTTTTTACAGTTCCCACTATAGAAAACAAAACTCAAACCTCTAACCCACATGTTTCAGACAGTATATTTTTGTTGTTAATTCCTATGCATTTTTTGCAGCAACTATTCTATACTGTCAAAGAAAGCAGACATTAAGCATGCGATGGTTGAGGTAAACCCTGCTTAAAATTGCGGAAATCAACTGTCTGGGAATTCACTCGTACAAACCTGGTGTATTTGTCAAACAGTAATCTTGTACATATGCAGCTAATCTTAACTCTCATATTTTGTTGGAAATAAGACATTAAGAACTGCTACCAGCAATATGGTTTTATTAAAATGGAAGTTTATCTGAGGGCAAAGATAGCGTCCTAATCTCACAGCAAATCTATCAACAATGATGATGCAGTACTTCAGACTTCTGGTGGAGGATTTCATAGTTAATATGAAAATACAAAGGTTTAGTAAAAGCTGTTAAACATGTTCCTGTACCAGGTGTGGGAGCGCATTTCTTGTATCTTGGGCATCTCTCTTGTACATGAGACTTTATGACATTGATCTACTAAAATTGCATTAATGTCAGTCCCCAGTACCCTCAAAAAACCCCAAACCAAAACCAAACACCCCTCCCCAAAAATAACAGCTCATGCTCTACTTCCCATTGAAGAACCTCTGGACAGATGCAAACATTTGTAGATGTGACTTTCTGTTTACTAGAATTCACTTTTTTGTTTCTCACATAATCACTCGGCTGCTTGCCATTAGAAGGGCAGCTTTCACTTACAGACACCTGTGCTTGTTTTGGCTGGGGTAGAGTTAATTTTCTTCATAGAAGCTAGTATGGGGCTATGTGTTGGATTTGTGCTGGAAACAGTGTTGATAACACGGGGATATTTTAGTTATTGCTGAGCAGTGCTTACACAGAGTCAAGGCCTTTTCTGCTCCTCACCCCACCCCACCAGTGAGTAGGCTGGGGGTGCACAAGAAGTTGGGAGGGGACACAGCTAGGACAGCTGACCCCAACTGACCACAGGGATATTCCACACCATATGACATCATGCCCATATGCTCATAAAGCTGGGGGAAAAAGAAGGAAGGGGGAACGTACGGGGTGATGGCGTTTTCTCTTCCCAAGTAACCGTTATGCAAAGCCCTGCTTTCCTGGAGATGGCTGAACACCTGCCTGCCAATGGGAAGCAGTGAATGAATTCCTTGGTTTGCTTTGTTTGTACGCGTGGCTTTTGCTTTACCTATTTAACTTTACCTCAACCTACAAATTTTCTCACTTTTACTCTTCTGATTCTCTCCCCCACCCCACCGGGGGGAAGTGAGCGAGCGGCTGTATGGGGCTTAGTTGCCAGCTGGGGTTAAACCATGACAACACCTCACTGTGGCATCATGAAGCCAACATTTATTTCCTGGATATACAGCATAAAAGAAATGTGACACCCTGGACAAACTGTAGGAATAGCAGAATACTGTAATACAGTATGATAGCAGAAAGCAATGGCATGTGTTTTCCATCCTGCCATCCTCCACAAAATCAGTTGCTCTGCGTGGCCTTTTTTCTACCCTGATATCTGCAATAAATAATCCAAAGGGAGATTAGAGGTTGGCTGTTTATCTCCTCGTAAGCACATTTCTTGATGTCTCATCTCTATACCCTATATGATAATCTTACTTAAACATGTTTACTGGTTTTCCTGTGAGGAGCAAAATTTTTTTGCTTTTTGCTATGAAATAGGATACGTCAAAGCCCATCTGTGAAATACACAGCACGATTGTATTAATTCATTAATACACTTCTCTCTCCTTTGAGCAGCTCCCTATCTTTGCAGTCTCTCACTGAGCTCCTTATTTAAT
This sequence comes from Balaeniceps rex, assembly GCA_013401315.1. Taxonomy (NCBI): domain Eukaryota; kingdom Metazoa; phylum Chordata; class Aves; order Pelecaniformes; family Balaenicipitidae; genus Balaeniceps; species Balaeniceps rex. Next base: position 15,739 of record VYZW01045775.1, read on the forward strand.
CTCCTAAATAAGTGACCTAATTGTTGGCTTGAAGTCAAGAGGAGCTGATGGCTGCTCACTACTTTGGAAAACAGGTGTCTTTTTCCAGGATCCTATGTGCAGACAGCCACCTAAATACAGACAGCAGAACTTAAAAGATTTTGAAAAACACTCTTTTTAACATTTAAATGCGTGCCAACTTGAGTTTTCCAAGTGCAGCCATTTGGTGGAAAATCATCCTCCTGAGCTTCTGCAGGGCAAAGTGAGAGCAGAGTGTGAAATGGCAACAGATAATGACAGGATTTTATCTGGGCGATTTAGAACTTCTTTGTCTCTGCTAATTTCAGGAGCTGGAAAATTAAGTAAGTCATCAAAATCTTGTGCTTTTTCTCCCCCTCGCTTTTGACCTCAGAACATAATTGCCTCTTGTCATGCCTGCAGGGCATGGGCTTGTAGTTATCACTGTGTGCTTAATCAAATGCTGAAATAGCCTTTAAATTACGTGTCGTCTTGGCTGCTAGAGACTTGTTGAGCTCTGTTACATTTAGAGGCATGATGGTAGTAGACGTACTTTTAAAAGAAAAGTGTGGGATGATGCTTTTAATTAGGTTTTATATGCAATTTTCCCAGCAAAATTATGTTCTGGCTCAGAATTTTCAGAGTGACATTTCAGTGCATATTTAAAGGCGGTGAAACAAAAGCTGGAAGTGTATAGATAATTATTTTCACAAGCTCTGCACATTATTTGGTCTGCCCAGCTAAATACCTGACTTACTCTTCCCAAAGGCAAACACAACATGCTGGGGGAAGAGGTTTCCTACTAATCTGGAGGAATGCTTCTGTGTTTGTAATTTTGCAGTACTTAATATTCCCACAGTTCACCTTGGCTCTGTGGGAAAAAAAAATCAGAAAGTAGTAATAAAAAAATATCCCCCCCTCTTATTCTGAAGCCAACTCGGGTATGGATACGAGCTGAAATCCCTTTCAGTCATTGAGTCAATAGGCCTTATATGACTATGTCACTCCCTGAAGAGAAGCACATGTTAGGTGTTTTTCTAAATCAGGGCTCTACTTTTCCCTACAAAGTCTCATTAGTGCATTCATTTGCAGCATGCAAACATAGCTCAGTGCTTCTTCTCTGTCTCCCTTTTCCTTAATCCAAATTATACCTGGCCTCTGATCTCAACAATATTAGTAGAGAACAAAAACTCAGGTTAAAGATAATGACAACAAACATTTCTCCAATGTACAATGGTCCCATTCCCCAGTATTTTCACTGCTCACAAATATCAATCTAGTTCAGGCAAGCTTAAAAAACCTCGTTGGTCTAAAGTTCTCTGAAAACTTGTGATTAGTATACCAATATGGAAATACTATTCTCTCTCCCCCTCTTTCTCTACATATGCTATTTGATTTGCAAAGAACTCTGCGTCTTTTCTAGGGAGACAGGGTGGAAAAGCCTTTCTTCTACTCTCAGCTTGCAGAGGGGTTAAAGGTGCATCCTACAGACGATGGCTGGTGCCGAGACTTTGCAGCAAACGTTTGCAACATCCATATCCAGCTCCCCTGGGGAGGAAATGAAGACTGAAGGCAGCCAGTGGGGCCAAATGGCTGGAGCCATCAGCAGTGCAAGGCTGGAGCCGGACAGTGCTGGCCTCCACTCCCGGCTCTCCCCTCTGTGCCTCAGTTGACTGCTGTCTCATCTATAAAAACAGGAAAATTATCTTATCTCCTCCATTAAGCACTCCAAAATCTGCTAGGGAAAGGAAGAAGAGAACTAGATATAATCCTCAAAAGGTAAAGAATGTGGCTTCAGCCTGTGTTTCCCCATGTGAATCAAATACCCACACATCCCCCCAGGCTATCTTGGGCTTTCTTATTTTATAGAAGATATCAAAACAATTTGTGACTTTCCTTTGGGCACTTTCACCAGAAGCAGTGATCCCCCTTACCCAGTGAACAGCCAGCTGTGAACAGACTTCACGAACTGCAAGACCGTCCTCTTATATGGTGGGATGGAGTATACAAAAAAAGACAGAAGATAAACACAATGCTGTGCAACACCCCAGCCATGGCAGCCAAAGAAAAGCTAAAAAAAAAAACCAAACCAAACCCTCACGCCCTTCCCTGTGCATTTTATGTGGACGTGGAGGACAACTATCCTATGGTTCCATAAATTGCTTAATCTACCTCCATTATAACACTCAAGTGACTCTTGCTAGGGATATGCTCCCAGGTTATGTGAGTGAAAATACAATAGATGTTCAGCAGCCTGTTTATATCTGACACCCTCCCACACAATGAAGAGGAGACACAGAAGAAGGGTGTAGTAAACGGAGGGGGTTTCCTATAGGGGCTGCCAAACCCCCATACAGCGCATTTTCCAAGGTGACACAGCCAAGGATGCAAACAGGAGCACAACGAAAAGCCTAGCCAAGTCCCAAACGGCACACCTCTGAAGCAAGCCTCTGCCCCCAAGCACTAGCCTCCTGGAAAGTACCTTTTATTTCCATGGCAGATCTCCTTCTTCCACATTTCTAGACACCCTAGAGGTCAGATCTCAAAAGGGTGATGCAGAAACAACTGGGCCTTTCCACCACCTGTTGGATGCACAGAAAGCCCAGGGACAGCAGCCAGACGATTAAGCACCAGACAGCTACATCCTGGGGCACTTCTGCTGCTCATGCTTCATACCACTGATATTCCTCATCTCCTTGCCATGCTCAGCTAGTAAATACCCTTCTTCTCTCCCCTCTCTCTCCCAAACCCTAGCTCAAAGTATGGAGAAGCTTTTCTCATTAGTAAAAAGTATTAGATTCTCCCTTAGACTCTCAAAGTATTAGATTAGCTCTTCCTATAGGGGTAAGAAGAAAAGAAATTCACAGATAATGGGCAAAGAGGACTGGTAGAAGATCACCAGAAAGGGGAAAGAATGGTGAAGTGGATGCATTTGCACCTAAGGATGAGTGTTCATGAGGGGAATGGGTCATTGCGAGGCCCTACGAGGAAAGCAGATGAAGTGATAAAAGAGCAAGACCACAGAAAACATATGGTAACTATGAATGCAGGAGTCTGACAGTAAGAAGCAACTGAGGACATATAAAGGGAGAGGGGCAAGAAGACAGACTGGCCCAGGGAGATGTGGCATTGAACCGAACCAGACCTGTGGGAGAAAGCAGTGCAACAGCAGTAATGTGCTTTCTTTCTGTTTCTCCATTCCCATCTTCTGGGACTCATGGGCCGCTGCCTCATTAGTGAGTGATGGGAAATACTCCGAGAATTGCAACAAACATTTCTTTCAACAAGCCCTCATCTTCACAAATCCCCCACTGAGAGAGGTGAATACCTCTGCAGTTAATATTTACACCGGAGCACAATGTAAGGCAAGGCATCACCAAGGGTCACCCTCCATGCTGCTAAAGAGGCAGTGGTCCAGGATAAGCCAACCTACCAGGTCACTGTTGTTGAAGGGAGAGTGGGTCCTGCTTCCCCCCAAGCCAAGCCCTCCTATCTCCAGCCATAGTTCAGCTGCTGGACCTGTTCTGGTGCTCACTGGACCCTTCAATGAGGCAGGTCAACTCAGTAGTCCACCAAGAAACTAAACCAGCGGGGGAGGGTGGGAAGAGAGGTTTCTGCTGGGCTGATAAGAGTTGAATCAGCTCAGAAAAGGTTAGCTACGGTCATAGAAAGGAAGCAAAAGATTTTTAGAAGGAAGGAAGGGAGGCTGAATTTAATGTACTTTTAAAAAAATACATCACAACCTACCTTCAAATCAGAGGTCAGAAGCACAGTCCCAGCCTGAGCTAAATGTCACTTAAATGGATTTAATTAAAGCAGAAGCAAGAAGTTGAGAACAACAGATAAATGAAATGCTGTCTCCAAGGGGAAGGTTGAATGCAAGTACATTAATATTTAGGCCCCATCACAGGAAAAAGCTATTCCCAAATATCTTTTCCTTTGCAGTAGATCATCTCATTTGTAACGAAAGGCATGCACGAGAAGATACTCAGATACGACTGCTCTTTAAATTCACAGGCTTCCTTCACGTGAATTAACTTTCAAGTGTAGGAAAATGGTGCACAGATAGGGAAAGCATCTGTGCTTAAAGCCCTGCAGTGCAGTGCATAAGATGTATAACCAATCCTTATGCTAAACTTGCCCTCCAGCCTAACAGTGACATTACTTAAAATATCAGGGTTTCAGATCCTGGTCCATAACACTGAGACATTTGTGTTCTCAATAAAGCAAGCATTTGGTTCTGTGCCACAGGGACCAGTCCTTTTTACAAATCCACATACCACAAATCGCACCAGGGCTGTCAATAAGGAAAAACATGCCATTTATTACTTACCCAACTCAAAGTTACTGCTGTTACAATAGACACTTAACTGTCTCCAACGCCCCCCCCAAAAAAAACCCCAACCAAAACAGGGAAGCTTTGACTTTGACATTGCTGAACAACCTTGAAGTCTCAAACTTAATGCAGCACAAATTAATGTGAAGCAAGTAGAATTTGAGTAATAACATTTTTTAAAATTTTAAATTAAAATTTAAATTACTCCACTGTATCTTTTTATTGTAGCTGTTAGTAAGGTTTATTTTTTAATCTCAGATAAAAACTTTTACAAACCACCACAGTAGGTATAATCATAAAGGCAGTTAGATAAACGAGTATCAAGGGTTTAGTCTAAGAACGTTAAGGAAAAAGAATCTGCTTATAATTTTCGGATTTCATATTAAATCATAAGTTCATTTAACATTACACTTTATTATTGTTTCCATTTAAAACACTAGCTTAAATTCTTACCCTTACTAAAATAATGCAAATCTGGAATAACTTTCCTGTTACCCTCACAGCTTTTTTAGGTATGTCATCAGAATAGTCTTCAATAGGATTTAATGGTGTCCTCAGATGGATATTGCCCAAGTGCTGAGGACATGCTCTTCTCCATCATTTGTACCACTGTGAACTGGGAGGCGGCAGCCCTGAGCTACAGGAAGCAGGATGAGGATAAGCTGGAGGAGAGAGAGACCCAAATGCATCCTCAAAAGTCAGAGATGGTCTGCCATGGAGGATGGCTGCATGCAACAGAGCCCAGATCTGACTTCCATCTCACCATAGGAGAAAAAAAAGGAAAGAAAAAAAGAAAAAAAAAAACAACAAAACAAACAAAACCAAACCTCAAAACTGCCCAAAGTCAGGAAGAGATCCAGTGAATTCAGCAGGTTCAGAAATCCTTTTAAGGCTGATGCAAATCAGACAGGTTGGATGTATTTGGAGCTTTGCTGAAGAGCAGAGTGACTGCAAATAATAAGATTCCTACGGAGTAACACCTCTTCAAAGTTAAAGTTTAATTCTGATTTACAGTTCCCTGAATAGCCTCTGAAGGGGAACATTAAAGATCTTGTAGAAATATCTGCATTATTAAAGAAATTATGAACAGCAGAGTGAGGATTACTTTGTGCTGTTTATGGACTTGTTTACCAGAGCAGTAAATCTATTTTTAAGTTTGTGTTGCCCAGAAAGGAGAACTGTGTGAAATCTGAAGAACTGTCCAGAGAAAGACAGGCAGGCAAAAGAGAAGAATTTCTCCCTAAGTATTAGAGCCTGTCATTCAAATACCTGTATAATAATCTGGGGCCTCAAATATTTATCATTTAAACCAATTGCTTTACATCACCGAAGGCCAAGAATGACTCCTTTAGAGTTAATTTTACAAGAAATTACCCAGAACTTGAAGACTAGCCATCTTCAGGAAGTAATACAGCTAAACTGTAGATCGTTAAATAAATAACTGATTTTTCTTGGTGTTTTAGACATCACAGCTCCTTTGAGTCTCTGCCATAAATAACAACAGAGAATTTGCTCTTTCCACTAGCCATAACTCTGTGAAAGTTTTATAAAGAAGCCTGAGACTGTTTTAAGATCTTGTCTCCTCCCAGAGTTGCAGTCCATTTTTTATATATATATATATATATTTTTTTATATACACACACGCTTCTATAAATGCGTGATACACATGTAACAGGCAAAATGGAAAGTGTAGTTTTCTACATGGCAAGATGAAATTTGTGGTCCCCTACTCAGCACACCTTAAAGGTCACTGATTTTTAGAAACCTGTGGGTGCTCACCAGCAAGATCTGTTAGTAATCTACAAAGACAACCCAGTCCCCAGCTGCTGGATGAGGATTTCCATAGCATGACATCTATGAGCTCCTTCTCAGAAACATAGGCATGAGATCTAACATCCTTTTTGCTGATATACTAACAAGAATTACAAGCAGGCTGTGGCAAGCCATTCTTCGCAGCCCTCTGAATCATGACTCTCCCCAAAGTCTGAGACGTAACTCCCCTCTGACCTCAAAAGATCAAGGATTTCACCTCAAATATACTAGCAGCTAAAGAGAGCTTTGTGGAAGCATATGCATTCATCTGAACAGTCGCCAACTTTATTTACTTCCCCCAATCTCAGAAATAAAGAACAAGAGGAGAATTAAATTTGGGGAATGAGCTGAAACGCACACACTTGCTCCAGTGGAAATATATTCCAAGTAAAAGCAGATTTTCAGGGAAATCACATATTTTTGCCTGCAGATACCCTTCTTCTCAGTGGAAAATAGCAAAACATTAAAACTAATGAATTAAATTAACTCTACAAAATGGTTCACTTACTAGGAAACACAACTAAAATCCTGAGTGCTGAAGTTTCCTATTGCACCCACCTGCTCAAAACAAGCACTGTGGTTAATTATTTTCCACCAAATGCAGCCTGTACAAATATCACTCCAGAAACACTGTATACATACATATGCGTGCATACATAATACACATACACACACAAAACTGCCCATCTCAAGGTGAGCCACAAAAAAATCTGAAATAATGCTCACTGGTAGGCTCCCAGAAAAGCTCTGAACAGATTAATTGTTCCCAAAAGAGTCAGGTGAACAGCTGTGCCACAGAGCTGAGAGCTCCTGGGCTTCACACTAGGGAGGTGGTGCTTATCCTGCGGCACCACCAGGACTGCCATTGCCATCCCAGGGTGGCCGGGCACCGCAGCGTGGCCAAACTCGCCTTTCAACATTTTTATCTGCAATAAATGCTCCAAATCCTGCTCTCCATACCCCACAATTTCAGTTTAAAGTAACCAGGGGACACTCATTTTCCACTCCAGCCTTCAAAAGTGCTTAACAATACTCTAAAAAGCATTCTAAAAAGGAGCAATAACACGTATGAACAGTCAGAGAGACACTGTGCTCAGTAAAACACAACCTGGTACTGGTTAAAAGGCAACCCTGTTTTATGGAAGTCCCTACAGCACTGGGTATCATGATTTATTACTTGTCCTGTGGGAAAGCGTAGGGCTCCTTCACAGACACTCACGTGCACAACTGAACAAAAAGAGGGTCTGTGCCCCAAAGGACACTTTAAAGAGAAGAGGAAATATGTGCAGATTAGAGACAGGAGCTACCATGGCACACAAAAGGATAGCCATGCAGCATGGGTAACAAACAGATGCAGATACTATACTTGAGGGCACAATGCTCATCAGTTCAATGAAAATATGGTTGGAAAAAAAAAATTATCTAACTTGCTTCAGGAAAAAAACATTGCAAACAGCTATGATGGATGGAAGACTTCCCCCCCCCCCATTTTTTTAAACACAATCACTAACCTTGTTTCAAATTCTCCTCCTCCAAGAGGTAGATGAAAGAAGTAAATCTTTTGCTGATCTCTCTGGCAACAAAAAACAGGATCTAATTGCCCAATGAAACCAGAGATATAAGGGTTAAGTGCAAAGAAAAGTTTTCAACAAAATAACCTGATGAAAGACTCCATCCCTCCTTGCCCTACAGATATGGGGTCAGAAAGAGCAGGATTTTTTCAAGCCCCAGACAAGACAGTGCTGCTGGGACACCAGAGGATGCCCAGACAGAAGGGTACAACACAGAGGAGGCCCTTGGAGAACTGGGAGGCCAAAGTTAATTCAGCCACACCTGGGCACTGCAGCTCAGCCACGCAACAGCATCCGATGAAGACAGCTTCCTTGATCAGTGAGAAGAGATGCAAGATCCAGCACCCCCAACAGAGCAGTCCCTGTCAGCCAGGGGAGATTTAGGAGACCTCAAATAACACTGACCTTAGGCTTACAGAGTCATGGGCTTTGACCTTCCAGGACAGAAGATGGTCTAGGCAGCTTCACCTGGATTGTTTGAGTGTGGAGGACAGGTGAGGTTGGGGTGCCATCACATCCAGGGCAGAAGTCCCCAGGACCCCGGTCCAGGGTTAGGGGTACCCTCCAACGAGACTGGGAGGCAGACAGCCTGCAGGCACCAAGACCCCCACCTGGCACAGACCTGTGACACTTGCCAAATCCTTCTGTACTGTTCCTCCCTAAGGGTTTCTGAAGGATTCCTCAGAGTTGAAAAAAGCACCACACAAAGGTTTCCAGAGAACTGTTTCTGGGAGATTATTAGTTAAATTTCTAATGTAATTATGTTACAGTACATTTAAGTGAACTTTCTAAATAGAAACAGACTTTTATCTAACAAAGGATCCATTTCAAGCACTTTTTCCTGTACCTATAATACCCATTTCCTTCTGTACCTATTTTAAGCATTTTTCTTCTAGAGTTATTTATACTTCACATCTAGAATTTTCTGCTTTTTCTAAGAATAAAATTGTTGCGTATTTCCATCATCTTGTGTTTGCTGTTCATATTCAAGGAAAGCATTCTGCTGTGACTGCCCTCCAAGGGCACTTTCGGAACACGAGGAAAAACCTTCATAAAAGAAATCAGACTTTTCTACTTACAGTTCTTCCGTGTCCCCTATTATTCTGTAATAAAACACCTCAAACTGTGTAGGGTTAAAAAACTGTTTTGCAGGGGCTGGGGGGAACCACCTGGGCAAAATACCAAAGGTCACTGAGCAAGTCTGTTGGCGAGCCCATCCCCTAAAAAATAAAGTAGTTTTTGATGCACTGCAATATTTGCCCTTACTGCTTTTGGGTGGAGGTGCTAACACATGGGATGCTGTGCTCATGGAGGGTTGCCCTAAGGCCCCTAACTCAGATAAGGAATGAGGAAGAGCAACTCCTAAATACCTCTCTGCAATTTTTTATTGCATTACTATCGGGGAAGCATATGCTGGAAATGTCGTACTGTGACTGTCAAAACCAATAAAGTATTGATGACTACTTTTGACCATAAAAAGTTAAGTGAGACTGTCTCTGGGTAATTTCATAGGATCCTGTTCTAACAAAGAAGTTGATCACAGACAAAAAAAACCCAAACACCAAAAAAAACAGATGCCTATGAGCAAATAGCCACGAACCAATGTAACTTGGAAAGTAAAATAAGATCACAGTCCTGACTGGTAACATATATACTTGAGGGTTTTACCCAGGATAGCTCCTTGTAGGTTAAAATATTTCACAAAACCAAATTAAACAGAAATAAAGATTTAAGCTTAAAAATGCAGACAGTAAACTGAGAAGTCTTTTTCCATATGACAAAATCCCCAACTCTGCAATCACGAGAAAAAGCTTCTTTTGTTAAACAGTCTATCCTCACTTAAAAATGACAACAAGTACAAATTACAGTTTGGAAACACAAACATGCAGCAATAAAAGCTCAAAATACAAATGAAATAACTGTGGACCATCAGAGTAAGAAAAATTATGCCTGCAAAAATTTTAAAGAAGCAGCAGTATTTTTTAAATAGTAAGGTGTACAGGTGAAAAACAACCAGTTATCAAGCATGAAATCAACCCCCTACAAATACTCAGTAACTCACTCCAATCTGTATTTGGAAAGAAGCAAACATGTATTCATAATTCACAGTGACAAACAGGTGCTTTTTCTTCTATCAGATATTAGGAAAGATACAACAGCAAACAGCCCAGTATTTTTCATTCTGCAGAATTAGATATTTTCTATCTGGGAGTTTGGAAAAAAACCCACAACCCTCTTAGAAACCCCTCGCTGTTTTTTAACTTGATCTGGGACACTGGCATATTGCTACTAGCAAGCCTTTAAAAAAAAAAAAATATCAAGGCTATAAAACCAGAACATAAGTCTGATTGCGCACAGAAAAAATGCACTAGCTGTTGCTTCTCAAAAAGTAATGTGAATGTGGAATTGTCATCCCAGCTGAACCATTTCTGGAAGTTCAGGAAGAACCTCATCAGTCCAGTATCATTCAACACACTTCTTGATGATCTGAAAGAAGATACACTCAAAGCTTGCCAAATTTGCAGTCAGCGCAAAAATTGATGAAATGTTAAGTAATGACATGGACCTTGTCGGTCTTGCAGATTGATCTATACACTGTCTGAGCAGACCGTGCTTTAAACACAGACAAATACAAGTCCATGTAGGAATACAAAAAGTGTTCATTATGCGAGACCACAGCCTCGCAAGCAGTCACTCTGAAACAAGACTGTTTTCATGATTGATAAGAATTTGAACACTACACAGTGGCTCAAAGAGCAAACATGATCTCTGCGAGTATTAGGAGATGAATAACAAGCAGAAGTAGGAAGATGAAATTGCCCTGCATATGGTATTAATGAGTCCATTACTGGAACATGTACATTGTGGTGCCTATACTTCAAAAAGATTGTCGGAAACTTTGAAAGGGTTTGCAAAATAACTTAAGAAAATTTAAAAAAAAAAAAATCAAGTAGAGTCTGGAAAGCCAGTTTTACAAGTGAGACACCAAAGCTGCTTAGTCTGTTTAAGTAGTCCAAAAGACCATTGTAGTCTGCAGGTATCTACAGAGGGAAGATATTTCTTACAATAGGGAGCTCTTTAATCGAGCAGAAAAAGGCAAGTGAGATGCAAGGGCTGGAAGCTGAAGCCAGATAAATTCAGGCTAGAAAGAAGGTACATATTTTTAACAGTGCAAGTAATTTACCATGGAACAGTTTACTTAGGTATATGATGTATTCCTTATCAGCTGAAGTCCCTAAATCATGACTGAGTATTTGTCTGGAAGATACGTTACAGCTCAAACAGAAGATACGGGAGCCTGATTCACAAATTACTGGGCGAGATCTCTATTGTGCAAACAGTCTGGCTTGTTGATCATAGGAGTCTCTTTGTATTTGAAAGATCTATGAAGATTTGGAAGAAAGAAAACAGGAAGAGAGGGGCACGTTTGGCAGCATGAAACCCACTGAATTTATTATCTTAAGAGTAAAAAAAAAAAAAAAACACAAAAAAACAACCCTCAGTCAGCTTTTATGCAGATACCTGCTGCGCTCATCCATGCAAAGAAGGTCTGTATCTTGCCTTTATCTAGCACTTGTGAATGGACAAAAATGTTTCAGGACAGCTTCTTTGAATTCCTAGGAATAAAAGACGGCAAGGAGGAGGAAGGGAATTGCTTAATGCAAACCAACAGATGGGATTTCAGTCAGAGGCTTGCTTTGTTTTCATAATGAACCATAATCTGTGTAATCTAAACCAGTTTTTATTTGCTGCAGTGAGACATAAAGACTGTAGCTATGGCATGTGAACAGTTTTCTCAACCATTCGTCCTTATGGAAGGTACCTCTTCATTGCTGAAGACGCACTGGACCCTGGACCAGTCAACCAGATTAGGAGAATGGATGAAAGCGTAGGTATGGCACTACATTTTTAGTACTTTGTCTGCTTTGGTTTTGGTTTTTTTTTTTGGGGGGGGTTGTTTTGTTTTGTTTTTTATTTCAGCCTTCCAATATGGTTATCTAATAAATTGTTATAATTCTCAAAGCCTATTAACTGGTCTCTAGGTGCTATTAGCTACGTAAAGTCTTTGCGGTGTACACCCTACAATATCAAATCAACAGCAGAGATATTTAGGGTCCTGGTATGATGTTACTGCGATGGGTTGGGGGCATTATTTTCCAAAATCCTACTTCCCAGTCATGGTGCTGGAAGTGTCCCCAACCCTGGCATGGTCCCGTAAGTCCTCTTTGACTGTGCAGCCACTCGCACCAGATGCGGGGAGCTGCAGAGAGCCGCCAGCAGCACTGCATAGAAGCAGGGTCTCCATTCTGCTGGCAGCTCTGTACCACAAATCTGTCCCTGCCACTCGGGCAAAGCAGGACACAGTATTACTATATTACGTCATGTTACATTATACACTATACCATAACATGGAGAGATGAGCAATTCAATGTTAAGGTGCAAAGCCAAGAAAAATTTAAGCTACCTGGAAGCCTGGAGCTGCAAACAGTGACTGCCGCATATATTGCTTATTATTTTGCTCAGGTCCAATATTTAGGTTTCAGCAACATTGGACATCTACTTCTGGCTTCTCAGCATACTTATATTCCCATAATGTTTTGCAATATAAAATACCGACTTCTATTCATACATATTTCTCCATGTTATTTAAGTTCATCTTCATATTAAAAATAAATGGATTTAAAATGTAGGCAGCTACATATATAAGCACTCTGCTTGAAAGACATACTTCATCTTTAAATAGCAGCAATCAATACACACAGTATATAACCTAAACAAATTTCTATTATGAATCCTTAATGGATGCATGCTTTGGTCATTTTTATTACTAATATATTATTGATTTACAGAATACATTACCACCTCAGGCACTGGGATTTGCTGGAGTCCTTACATCCTGTATGTAGTTTTAGTCAAAATAGGAGCTGAAAGTCAATAACCCATTTACCACCAGCATAGCCCCTCTACAGAGTTAGATATTTTAATGATGGTCTGACTATCACAGTGGCATCACTTGTCTTACAGTGGCATTTATAAGTCATCATTAATAATGTAAAATTATCCATGAGACCTGCCTGCTTATCTTTCACTCTTCTTTACTGCCAAAACGCTTTGGGAGTCACAATTCAGAAGAACACTGGCAGGCTAACCTTGCAGATCCCTTGCAGGGCAGGGTTTCTCTGAAATCAAAGCACCTACTTGGGGTCTTTTGCTCTGACTCAACGAACAGTTTCTCTGTCTTTGTTGCCATTCACATCAGGGAGTGGTGATTGACTCCTGCAGTTGCCCAGGAGAAAGGGAACCAAACAGCTTGCTTTGATATGAATACTAATACCAGCAGACGGGGAGAAGACAGCATGTCGATTGGTCCCCCGCTACCGCCATAAACAGGCTGTGGAGAACTCGTCAACTGCTACTCAGTGAGGCTTCAGGAGAAGTCTACAATAAGATGGGTACACAAAACAAAAATATTGTTACACAAATCAAATCCAGAATGTCTGTTTACTGCTACAGACAGAAATGAGGGAAGAAAGGGTTTAGGGTTACAGCTACTTTGGTGAAACAATCCTACATTGTTAACTTACAGATTTACGTTACGCAGGCGCAACAGCACAATGTGTTTTGCCAGCATATTATCACGCTTTGGGCAAGTTGGGCTTTATTGTCAAAAAATGAGCACAGAAATGGCAGAGATGCATCATCAGTTCTTCAGCTGCTCAATGAGATGACTCTCCTACAATCTCAAAATCAGCTACTTCCAGAGTAAATTCAAAGCAATGTATTGCTTTTCTGCTTTTAATGACTGTTAAGAGGTGGATGAGAACCCAGCCTGTCGGAGAGAAAAGTCTGCAAGGAGGGACCCCTGCTTCTCTGTTTCCTCTTTGCCTTTTTTTTAAAAAAAAAAAACAAACTGATGCATATGAGGACAAAGGAATAAAATACATACAGAATAGGAACGCTGTGTCCCCTTTTTGCAGAAGAACAAACAACTGCAATAGAGAAAACAGTAATCAAAAACACGCCTGAGAAAATAACAGCCACAAAAAGCAAAAGTCATATCAATTGCTTAGGCCTCCCTGAACACAAAAGTTAAGTGAGGTGAAGCAAAAAAGTTTAATTCACTGAACTGACTAGAATTAAACAAATAAGCCATCTAAAAAGTGGGAGATAAGCTCCTAAAAACCTGGCTGTAATGCGCACTGTCACACCAACTTTAAACTGACCTTTTTAATCTGTTGTCCCGTTTCCAACCTAAAGGCAACGTGCTCACCCCCTCCTCTTCCATTTCTTTCCCACATAGGGATGGCTTCCAGCACGTGCCTTGCAGGGGATGCCCAACACGAGCCAAATTTAGAAGCCGGCTCAGTCCTGGTCCTTGCTCCAACACAAAAGGAGACAGGAGAGCTTCAGCAGCGTATTGAGAGGTCCCTGAACATAACAAGAACATGGGGGGAAAATACCACGTCAGCCTTCCCTGCCTTGTCACCACCTTATTGTTTCTCTCTTTGCAGAGATAACTTTGAGGACCAGCCACAGTGCTGTGCGAGAGGCCATCCTAGCAGATACAAAGCCTGACAGATCCAGAACAGACTTGGTGGAGGCTCTTCCAGGCTACGGTAGGGCTCTTGACAGCCTAAAAATGTTGCAAAAAAAAGCCTCACCTTTTAAGCAGTATAGGAAAAAGATTCCAAAGGTGCAGCTGACATCCATGAGGCATTTTGTAAGCAGCCTTTTCTGCTTCCATCCTCATTCACCAGTGGCAACAAGAAAACAAGACCAAATATAAAATTTTTCTGACTGATACCTGTTAATGGATCTGTCACACATGGACACAGTCCTGGACATTATCCTTTCTCCATAGTGGCAATCCCCTCTGGCTTGGCTTGGGTCCAGGACCCCTAAGTTAGAAGGCAATTCCCATTTTTGCAAATGTTTACTGCATCACCATCCCTGTTCAGCACATACACACAGAACCCGGTAAACACTGAGAGTTTATTTCCATGTATCTTGTGCCAGGCAAGGACACGACAAAATACCATGTTTCTAAAACTAATCTCTCTTTATTAGCAGAATTAAATAAAGAGGTGCCACAACTTCACTTAACTTCAAAGCCACCGGCAGAAGTCTGCAGCAGTTGTTTCTATCAAATGTGTTATTCACCTAGATTCACACTGAACAAAGCAATCTGTAAGGCACACCAGAAGTGGAAAGTAATATTGAAACAATATCTCCCTCTCTCATTTTTAAACACACAGCCAACACTGCTCCATTGAAATATCTTCCAAACAAAACAAATACCTTGCAAAGATATTTTTATATTTCTTTAAATGCAATTTAAACCAGCTATGCAAAAATAATAAACAAACAGAACCTACAGGAAACCTTTCCTTTCAGCCCAACCAAAAAGCTTAGTTGGATCCCACACAGTGGTTTGGGGGGCTTTTGGGTTTTGTTTTCTTCTTCCCCCTCAATCATTTCAGCAAGGGAACCAGGGCAGAGAGACAGCAGGTAGGAGATCAGAAGGCTGAAGGCTATCAGTGATGGAGAGTTTGGCTCTCTTGGGTAAGCCTGCCTGTACTCTGCATCGTCCCCTCTTTAGGAGCACACAGACCTTGGCATTGTGCTTCCCAGTGATCATTTTCTGCGGCATCTTTGTGCTCCTACCATATGAATGCCATCAACAACCATCTCCATGCCTGGAAGCCCTTTCATTATAGGCGAGTGCATTCAGAAACACCATAATAACTTCCTGAGGTCAAAAAGTTGAGGAACTCATCCAGGTCAGCTTCCTATAACCCAGAGCAACAGATGTTTTTGTCCCAGTTAAGCAGCAATGTATCTTTTCTCCTTGGCTGTGGTAACAGCTTCTTTTCTGCATCCTCCTTAACAGTCTTGGACTGGACGAAGTCCTCAGTTTGCTAAAGGGCTCTCTTGTCAGCCGCCCATCAAGGATGGGGCAGTCTCAAGGGATGCAATGATTTCTCCACCAGCATTAGCAGTACTTTATGCTTCAGAAGCCACACAGGCATTGCACAGGTGGAGGGAGTAGGACACAAGGCAAGAGAAGAGGCTTCTTTTTATTTTTATCCTCACCTCGCCCTGTAGACATTCATCTCCTTCAGTTGCATCCTCACATTATGTTCAAACACTGGACAGGGCCCAGATACCTGCTCTGCCCCCTGCTCCAGGGTATTCTCCAGTGTTGTCCCAGGATTATACCCATGCTGTGCCACAAGTGGTACTGCTGTACATCAGCTGCACGAACCTCCAGGCAAAAACCTCTCCTCTTGCATGGGCTTGTTATCACAACGTGCTTGCATTCGCCTGCTAGCCACAGAATGACTGCACTGTATCTCACCAAGGCTTGGTTGTATTTCCCTAGGCTTATATTTTCCACTTATCAGCATGGCTGGGATTACACAGCAGCTAGCTTGGCAATCCAGAGCAAACTGGACAGGCTGTTGACTTACAGCATAGCTGCAAATACGGCAGTCAAATGTTTGCCAACCTCCTCTAGCACTGCACATACAGAGTAGGTCTGTACCTCCTGCACTCTGGGCTCCTGCAGCCTATGTGTGCTTCTGCATTAGGTTTTCAGCCCTTCACTGAGTCTTTCGGTTAGCTTTCTCTCCATCCTCCCTCCTGGCTAACCTGTATGCATCATGTGGATTCACTGCTAGGGTGTCTTTAATGTCTCCAGAAATAATATGCTGGAGCCAGAGTTGTCAGCTATCTAATAGGGTTAACTCTGCCTTCTGCCGCATCTTGGTTCTGAGCAAGAGAAGCAGCATTGCTCCGCCTGGGGCAAGGACACTCGCAAACCCCAGGCAGCCTTGGGCAGTGTTGCCAGCAACAGCTTCTCAGTCATACCTTGGGGTCACTGTTCTCCCGTAAGTCGGGACCTCCAGGTAGGTCTGTACACAAGTTCACGTCTTCCTTTCTCTATCACCCTGCTCCTGGCAAGGGAATTTCGTTTCAAAATGGAAGTTTTTTCAAATGTTTGAGGTATTGGATATAGCTCTTTAATTTAGTTTGATGGTGATAGTGGTTTCTTTTTGTTCTCCTTTTAATCACACTCTTGTGTTGATGTACAGTTGGCAACAGTCCTGTTTTGAGCAGGAGGTTGGACTACAGATCTCCAGAGGTCCCTTCGAACCAGCACTGCTCCTTGTGGGTCTCACTGGCACCATGATTGGCATCCCTGGAGGGGATGGGATTAAAAGACGGGTAGACGAGGTGCTTAGAGACATGGTTTAGTAGTGGACAGGTAAGGTTGGACTCAATGATCTTAAAGGTTTTTTCCAACCAAGTGATTCTATGATTCTATGATACTTTACGCTTCGTATTCTAGATAATACCCCAAACTGAACAGTTACTTCAGGAACAGAATTAGCAAAGGTAGAGCTAAAACTACAGCACACACCCTGGCCATGTTCACAGGCTGCCTCTCTCTTGCTTCTCCTAGCCTAGCTTCTTTCCTCCTCATACCAGGGAGGTTGCTATGGAGATTTCTTCAGAAACAAAGAGAAAAAGGGATACAAGAAATACAAAGCAGCAAGAAGGTCATGGAAGAGAAAACAAATGTAACAGTATAATATCTTTTGCGTTAATAAATCCATTTTCCCGAAATCTTCACCTAGAAAGCTGCTGATGAAGAGCCCAGACCCTCAAACGCTCCTGCTCTGCGGGCACATTCCCCATCACACTGCATGGGCTCTTCGCAGTGCTGGGAGCCCCTGCGAACGGCACCCCAGCAGCACACAATGCTAAAGGAAGCAGAGGTGTGTGCACACACATGCAAAAAGAATTGGTAGATGACTTGGTGGTGGCAATTGAAACACGCCAAGACAGCAACTCTGCACGTAGTCTCTCCCCATACAAGCAGAGAGCTCACCACCCAGAATATCCCACCAGCACTGCTTTTATGTGAGACCTGCCTTTGCTATGAGCCAACTGCCCAAAATCAGGGAAAACCCAGGTCTGGGCCCTGCGTGAGGGTGGTCGGGTAGCACATCAACGTTAACACGGCACAGCTCCATGCTACATTATGGGGACTGCTACATTTCATAAGGCCACATCAGGCTGGGGAAGCTGAAAACAGCTGGCAGTTGGGCAAACACTAGCGACAAGCACCGTATATGCCTGCCCTGGTCTTACAGCTACTCCTACATGTCAGCAAAGGTGTGATCATGTTGTCTCAGTGCAAGTGCTCCTACGTACTTATAGGAGCTGCCATAAAAATATCTCCTGCAATCCTGTCAAAAGAGTCTGCAATACATCTTTCACATGTATGTGCTAGGTGGTTTATGGCTCTGGGCAGGTGTTCTTTTTGTTGTGGCTGTAAACCTGTGCTGCCACCAGGATTAGGGGCACAGGGAACTCACGAAACAAAGTGGTCACAACGATGAGACAGAAAAGATCCTAAGACCTTTTCCCCCCTCTTAGAGTTGTTGAGAATGCCTTAAGTGACCAGTACTGGCTTTCAACACTTTCTCTGAGATGCCCATATGGCTCTCAAACCAAAAGAAAGTGGTAGGCAAGACCAAGGGAAGTGGGCAAAGCAAGGAAACAGAAGAAATAATAAACAAAAAAAAAACCTCAGAAAATACAGTGGCAAATTACAGCAGCTCCATTCACAGCAGTACTCAGGGCTGTTCAATGATCCTGCAGTCATCTATCACCAACACACTAACAGGATGGAGGGAAGCAAGGTCTAAAAGAGATTAGAAAATAGGTACTTGTAACTACACCGATTGCTCCAGTTTTCCAGATTATACCTTATTTTAGCTCCTCAAAACAAATGCCAGCACCTGGTGGTTGTTTGGTGTTTTCAATTTCTCTGGATATTGACCTTGTTATCTTGACTTATTCCCAGCATATATGTTGATAGAGCAACTTAAGGACCTTAACTAGAGTCTGAAGACAAATGCAGTCCCTGGCCAAGGTTATTTTACACATTTATGTAGGCTCAGTTCCCATAGCGTTTGAGCGCATTTCACATTTTTCTGCCTGCCATGCAATGAGAGACAGAGCAGTACTCCTGTTCTCAATTTATACACCAAGGTCTGAAGGGATTATGGGCCCAGTCCACAAGGAGTGGTCAGAAGAACTGATATGAGCCTTGGTGCAAGGACTGACATGGGACTTCAGCCAAAAGCCAATGCTCACCCCCGTGCTGCATCTTCCCTACGAGCCTCAGTTTGGCAGTGCTGTCAGCATCTCTGGTAGCTTCACTGTTGCCACAGCAGCATGCAAGCACCTTGTTCCCACTCATCAGCCATCTCAGTGGGCTTCTCGACACATGGAAATGAGCCCAAGCATCTCATCAGTGGTTATAAGGGAAGTCTGTGCAAAAGGAGGATCCTCAGCTTAGATGTTTTCACTAGCCAGCTGAGACAGCTGGAAATGTTTGGGGAAGAAAAGTCACTGCTCTGCCTCTCCCCTTGTCTCCATAACAGCCCTCAAGACTGGTCAGAGAGCACACAGGCAGCATTCTGCTGCAAGGCATGCAGGTAAGCAGCCTGCAGGCCCAAAAGTGCAAAGCTCTGTTATTAAGCATTATCCCTCGCAAGCATTCCCACACCAAGGAATTTCCTAATAAATCCTCTAGCTTTCAGCAAGGTCACTAAAAGATCAGATAGCGACTTGACAGGTAGGAGGAGGTGAGGCAGTTGAGCTCTGCAGAGCAGATGCAAGGCATGAATCCTTTGGTGAAAAAAAGCTACAGCCTAAGATGAAGGTGCAACAGCAAGTCACACATCTTCTTCAGCGACAACTGACCCATCACAGAGGCATCCCGATTTATTCTTCACTCAGAGGCTGGTTACTACAGCATACCCCTTGGTGGGATGGCTTCCACCCAAGCAAAAGCTAAATATCCTCCTCACAAGCATGATACAAATATACAGAAACAGCTTGTTCAGCTTGGAAAAGACACAACAGAGAGAGATATATTTGAAATGTCTAACATTGGGAATGGTATGAAGAAGGTAAATAGTAAATAATTGTTCAGTACTTCTCATAATACCACAAATGAGGGAAGCCAATAACCTACTCACAGCGGTAAGGTTCAAACAAGCATAGTGATGTATTTTTGCACACAACATATAACAACCTTGGGAACTCACTGACACAGGATAATGTAGAAGTCAAAGAGACATTCAAAAAGAACTAGACAAATTCATATAGTACAAGGTCCATCAGTGGCTGTAACCTCACAGTCCAGATGTTATCTCCAGATCAGAAAGTCTTTACATTGGAAACAGAGAATGTACGCCATGAGAACAATCACAGACATGCCATTATTCTCATACTACTTTTCCCCTCACCCCATCTGCTGCTAATTACTGCTGGAGACAGGACACTGGTTCAGCAAATCTTCAGTCTGACACAGTAATGCTTTCCTTAGGGATGTTCTTACCGCTTGGAACAGAAGAAAGAGTAAGGTAAGGTGTCTTCTATCATCCTCCTAACAAAAATGAGTGTGATTGTAAGAAAGAGGGAGAAATTAGAGCTAATTAACATAAGTTGACTTCTACCCTTATGGGAACGTGACTTGTATAATATTAGGTACACGTATTTGTGCGTCTCACCGAGTCACTGACTTTCGAGTCAAGGAAAAGAGACTAACTACCTAATGACTAACAACTAACTTCCTACCTGTTTGGTAAGAATAGTAACAAGGCAAAAGACAGAAACCCTATTAGCACAGAACAAGCTGTAGTTTCAGCTCAGCCCATACTAGACACCACAGGAATCAAGTATACCCAGTACTTTGCTAAGCTACCATCTTCTAGCTCCCATAGGCAGGCACATATGGCAACGAGCAATGCCCCGTTAATCCAAAGGCTGTATTCAAGTCTCTAGATATCCCACCACAACAGAAGAGCCAGTCCATGTGAGAGTGGGATCTTGTTCTGCTTTCCAGTCACCAAAAAACCTTTCGCAGTCCACCCCCTGCTTCCAACCCTGCAGGAACCAACAACCTCTAAATCCCTTCTTCCTGGATGTGGGCCAGCATCCAAGGGGTTAATTATAAAATAAATATTGATCAAATCCAGTCCATCCCACACTCAGCCAGATGGTGCAGCTGTCAAACGGCTCCGTCTGTGAGTAAGAAGATTTAATTGTGCTACCAGTCCTACCGTAAGCTCATGGCAAAGTTACATTTTAACAGTCAAATTAATTTCAAGACTTCATTTTCTTCTTGCCATTTTAAATCACCATAAAAAAAAATACAATATTTCTGGAATATAATAAAACACTTTCCCATGATCTCTAGCACAGTTCTATTAATACACATCACTTAGCTTTTACAGCTTCTCCCAGCAAGCCTCATGTGAGATCCACACAATGATTCAGGGAAGGTTTGCCCTCGCTCCCTCATACATACCAAAGGCATTTTTCTACCACATTTTGATCAAATCTACAGGTTGCATAAAACTAACAAGGTATTACTTTACACAGTACACTGCCATTCAAGATTTGGCTACTAAAAGAGGAAAAAAGCTTACCAAGTGGCATGCGTTTATAATGCCATTTTATAAGCATTTTAAATATTTCTATAAAATATATAATACATTGAAAATAAAGAGCTGTAGTGAAATACAGCAACAGCCTGGACAGATGCAGTCACAGGGCTATTTCAGAAAGTAGCTGCTGAGGTCCTCAAATAACATAGCCAATGAAGAACCATCAGAGGAAGAAAGTCACTGAAACAACAAATTATTGGACTAAAAAGGCTTCACTGCAGTAAGGAAATAAAGCCAAGGAAACCTCAGAAGAGTCACTTCGCTTAGCAGAAGTTGCCAAAAACATGTCACATACAGCAGCATCCAGCTGAAAATAATATCTAGAACTGGTTACTGCATTACTCCTTCTCCCTCTCTCCTATCCTAAGGAACATGGGAATTGCAGCTTTCAGGCTGCCTGAAGTTTCTGTACCATTGTATTTTAGGGCACTGAAAAATATATGCCTTCTAAAAAATAACAAACATGATCTCTAACAGTTAGTGTGGGGGGTGGTAATAAAAATATAAAAAAAAATGAAAGGGAAAAGCAAAAGCAAGAGAACCGCTACCTTCCAGCCTGGTCCAGGACAACATTTCCCGGACCAGGCACCCCAAATTATCAGACCATTTCTGCATACACCTCTTTTCAGGCACAAAGTTTACATGAATGACATTCACCTCCTTGCTGTCTGCAGGACAAGTGCTCAGGAGCTGCCTCCACTGCGTGAAGATGAGGGCAAAGTGACTTAGGCGCTAAACTGTAGCCTACAAGAAATCAAATGAAGCTTTAGCAGCTATCCCACAGTTGCTCCAAGCCAGTGAACTGCCAATCCACAGACCAACAAGACTTGGAGGGTGCACACGACCTTGTGGAACAGAACTGTGCAAATTTTCAGGGCAGGATTATTGCATGATGAGATGAAGAGAAGCAGCACGTGTTTGAAAAAAGAAAGGTTTCTTCTTTCTATTACTTTCTATTCAGCATTTTACAATGTGGTTTAAAAGATGTAGAAATGATGATCAAAAACTGTCACATTTCCCCTAAAGTGAAAACTGGAACATCTGTATCTGCACTGCTGCCTCCTGTGCCTCTTAGCACGGAGTGGTAGCCCCAAGGCTAGCGAGCTGGGGGCAGCCATCGGAGACCACCTTGCACAGCAGGACAGCCCAGCATGAGCAGAAAGCACCATCAGCTGCAGGAGCAGCACCTGCTGCCTGGCTCTGGAGCCCATATCCAGAAGATGACCCAGGAAGCAAGGGTTTGAGGAAATCAGCTTTCCCCTATATTTCTACCTGCAAATGGAAGAACATGGCTAAGGCCAAGCCTTGGTTGCACCAGCCTACCAGAGACCTACAGGTTACCACATCTGGCTGTATTTCTGCTGTCGTCACCTGTAAGACCTGTAGACCCACCTTTTCTTTGTAAAGCCTTTTTGCATTACTTAAAAGGAACATATTACCCCTATTTCTGGATGGAAAAAAAAGGTGTGATTTAAAGCCAGCTTTTAAAATACTCTTTCTAGGTAAGAGTGAGTTCATTTTCACTCTACCACAAGAGTTGACTTCAAAAACAAGCGGGAAAAGTTCAAGCTACACCACCAGTATTTCAATTTTGAGGACAGCAGCTTTTCTGAAAGAAACATGAGCATGCATCTGACAAGGCCTGCCACATGTACAAATGCTTTCCCTAGAAGATAATAATTCGTGAATTACCCAATATAGCATAAGTGATAGACAACACAATATAATAAAAAAAAAGTTTACTACTACTTCACCAGATTTCATCATTTTTCTCACTACCAAAAAGGTGTACAAAACCACCTATTTTTACATTGTGTTTAAAACCAAAGTTCTGCAAGCCATCAGTGGTTCAAGTTACACTGTTACTTGGCAATACCAAAAAGTTAGAAAAAACCCACAGAATCTAAAAATTTTATTCTAGTGTAACATGCACCTGTTTTTATGCTTTACTTGACACACATGTGGATTAATAAAGTATGTTTGTCAGGTTGGTGTTGTTCAGTATGTAGAGCCCCCAGAAATGCTGGCTGAGAATATTCTGACAAAACTTGTTCTTTCATCAGAAAATGGTGATCTGTCAGAACTAAATCTGTTCATGGGAAGAAGGGAAATTCTGAGAAATCTTTTTGGGAAAAGAAAAATAAATATAAAACAAAAACTTCCAAACTGTCAAAATGTCCACCTTAAACATCTTCTAAATGAAGAGATTAAACTAATCTTGAATGCTTTTTCATTTCCAAGAGTGTATTAATCTTTTTTTCAATCAAGTTTAAAAAAACTTGAAATTAAAATGCAGTGCTTCTAAATAGCATAAATCCAGTATTTTCACTGGTGAGTTCTCATGTCCTTTTCCCCACTCCCAAATTATACACTGATTAAATTTGGGAGACTAACATTCCAGTCAGGATGGGAAAATATTCCTTTTGTTTCCCCTCAAACATCATTCCGGCATGATCAAAAAAGTCTTTTTTCCCCCTCTGTCTCTTCTCAGCAGATAGAGAGTCTGCACTGTCAGAGTCATGCACACAGCCACACTCTACTGAGTTCCTTCAGGATTAGGATTTTATGGAACAAACCTAATGAACGTTAAATATGAGAAATAGAAGACAGCATAAGAAAAACAACCATGTTTATCGTACATTTCAATTTCTTAGAGAACATCAGAAAAAAATCCCCATTGCCCATGGCAAAATCTTGCTGCAAATCATACATTTTAGGAACTAGTTGCAGCATAGGAAGAGAGAATAGGAAGAGAGATCTCAGCTTTTTTTTGTTTTGTTTTGTTTTCTGGTGAAAGTGACCTCTGACAACAGCTGCAACGCAACGCAAATCCGGACTCAGGTGAAGCAGTTATACCAGCAAAACCATCAAAAACTTTTTCCTCTGAGCTAATGTTACCACTGCCATTTTCACCCCATGCTTCTGACATTCAAGACATCTGAAAATAAATCTTCCTTTCCAGCTCCCATCAAACTCTGACTCAACTGGGAAAATCTGAAATATGAGTGTCTACCTGGTCGTTCTCCATCAAGACCATATGGAGAAAAGACACCATTCCCAGGAGGTTCTTGCAGAATTTTACTCCCTTAGCTGAAAGTTTTTTTCACATCAAATAGTTTAATAATTTCTTCCTGCATTGGGACCTCACCTACTTGCAAAGTTGTAAGATAGGGCACACTGTAACACCACCATTCAAAAGTTTGCCAATTTGGGGAGCACAAGTTATCGCAAGCGTAGTGATCATCACACCCAGTAAAGCCTGGCTGAGCAGCTGGATTTACAATAGCCATATTAACAATTTATTGCCTTTTTTAACATAAGGAAATGTGACGTGGCATAAGCAGAGCTGATGGTGAGTCTCTGCAGACCAGTTTCTGCGGGCAACCTTTAGAGTGGATGACATCTGCGAGCTGTGGCATGGGAATCAGCTCCCGAGATTGACAGTAACGGGCAACTCCAGCAGGTCACAGCTGCCGAGCACCTAATTGGGACTTGAAAAGCTGAGTCCTGGGTTATTAACGTTACTGCTGATAAACTCTCCCCTATGCTATCCCCGACAGCCATGACTGCTTTTATTATAGTTTTGAAGATACAGTCAGTGCTATTTATGTGATGAGCACCACATGAAACCTGGTTTTAATAAATGCACGGCTCAATATTCCTGCTGGTTACCGCCCTTTTAGCTCAGCGACATCCCCTCCAGCTCTGAGACTACTGTGAATCTACGATAGCAGCTGTGCCAAAGCATTCAGTTCGAGCTAACTCCTCTGTACTAGAGAGTCTCCTGCTTTCTGTCGAGAGAAAAGACAAAGTTTCAATCTCATCAGGAAATGAGATCACCCATTACTTCAAGCTTTGCCTCATACTCTCACAATGCCCTCGCTGGTTTGCACTTTGCCTGGGGCAAAGTCTAGACACTTTCTGTCAGCTAAGCATAGGGCAGAAAAACCGAAAACTCCTGTTTTTATTAATAGCAACCAGTTAACTAATCAACACCATAAAATAAAAAGCAAACAGATTTTGAACCTTATTCAAGACCTGTTTGGCACATAAAACCATCTGAAGCACAAATGTTGGTTAAAATGAGTATATCCTGGCTGCCACTTGTAGAAAATTAGATAGGCCATAAATGTCCCCTTAATGTCATTTATCTCCAAAAACCTGCACATCTTCAGAGCCAGCTGCAATTTCAATTCTTTACCAATTTCACTCCCCGGCTGCAGCAGAAGCCTGCAAGTGTGATTCAACTTTGACAAGCAGCTTGGGGGGAAAAAAAAAAAAAAGGCGTGGCATGTGAAAATCAGCCCAGGATACATCTTTTTTGCACATCATCCTAAGTAATAGAAGTTCTTTGGGCAAATTAAACCACAGTTGTTGCTGTGCAATTTGATGGCATTTATTGGAGCTGCACAAGTGTAACTAATTATCCATGTAGAAAAAATTCAGTAAGCCATGTCTTCTCCAACACAGCAGAAGAAGAATAACCATGTTTCTTAGCTCTAATTTGCTAGCAAGAATTTTTAAAATATAAATATAGTAATATTGTTGTAACCAGGAAGGTGATGTTACAGCACAGTAACTTAGTCAAAGCAGGTGAACTCTTTACCATCAAAAAGAGCATTTCTGTTCAACAGATTGCTGAGCAACCAAATATTGCAGTCTCTCTAAGAGCTTGGAAGTTGATGCAAAACATGTGTTTTCTTCTTTGTTGCCTTTGGAGGCAGAGCCCACCATCTCTGTCACCTGCTGAGACTACTGAGCTTGAAGAAAACATCTGCATCATGACATCTGGTACCACACTAACATTACAGGAAAACCCAAACCTATACATAGTTTAGAGCTGGTATTTTTAAAAGGTTTTTGCTCTGTTGAATTCTGAACATAGATATCCACAAAGTACTAAAGTTCTGGCATCTTATTTACTTCCTAACTTCCCACAGATTCCAAAGTCAGCTGAAGAGCTTAATTACTTTTCTGTATTCACCTGTAGCTCCCTTAAACCTCCCTAAAAATTCCCACCTGAGTAGGAGTTGTGTGCCTTATCAGTAGTCAGCTCATATTGCCTGTGTACAGCTTCCCTTGTGCTAAGGGACTGCAGCTGAAAAAAATGATATATGCAGAGAGTCTATCTCCTTTCAGGCTATGTGCGCAGCATCCCTAAACTCCCTCTCCAGCAATGCAAGCCTTACAGATAGAGCAACGCTTGTGTTCACATTAACATACCTAGTGGTTAATATCAGAGCCTAGTAACTTTTCAACACACTACCCCCCTGTTGCCTCAAGCACACCTATAAAAAAATGTTAGGCTCTCAAGTTGAGCCCAAATGCCTACCCAATTAATGTAGCTGTCATTTATCTCAATGCTTTTGACGTTAATATGGCACTCCAGCATCCTGCCAGTGATATAATGCCAATAGGATCATATCTTGTTAGGCAGGGATGCAAGGAACAGCATTTCATGAATTTTTTTAATGACCTTCAGTATTCCCCCCCAGTACAGGCTGTTTCATCAAAACTATATAAAGGATAAAGTTTCAGCAAAGGCAGAGTTTAGCCACTCTGCTGTTCTCTTTCCCCGTTACGATCACTACAACTGCATTGCCATAAACGTCTGCAGCACCTTCCCAAGCAAATAAAGATGACACAGATGACACACTCTATGCCCCAGAGAACTTAATTTCTGACACATCTTGAGACAAAGAGCAACAGTTCAAGCATGAGAGGGCAAGGGGTCACCCTGGAGATGAGGGAAGAGACTGACAGCAGAGCAAAAACGTAGAGAGAAAAAAGAAGTCATCCAGGGTTTTTTTTTTGCACAAAAGGCAGCTAGAAAGAGGAGGGGAGTAGGTAAGGAAGAAGAAAGAAATGATTCAGTGACATATAAAGCAGGAGGAAATAAGAATCTCTACCAAAACGCAGGAAGAAAAAGAAAGTCAGTGAAGAGATTGATGAGAAGCAGCAAGTGTTGTGAACATGGAGAGCATCCTCGTGTGCCTCACTCAAAATGTCAAGACAGTCTCAGAGCATCCACGGCACATTTAACTCCTGGCACAGAGGGTTTACGGTGACCTTGAGCATGGAGTTCTGTTTAAAGGACCATGAGCTTCTAACATTTAGAAGACAAAAACCCAGTCTTTTGGTGAAACAATACAACCGAAGTCCATTGCATTTCCCTTCTGGTTGTTAACTCCAAGCCTCTTTCCTGCAGCTCTTTCTTTACCAAATTATTTACTAAGTGCATTAACATAAATGGAACCAGAAGATTTATTTTTAATTAAAAAAACAGAGAAAGAGACTTAAGCACACTGTTAATATTGCCAATGCCTTTCATGACTTCATTAAAAAATAAATTTTAAGATTCACCTTTAGTAGCTATTGTAATAGCTCTATTTTTTATTGACTCAGTGAAATACCTTTCACATTCCTTTTACTATGAGAATGAAAAGTAAAAACAGATCTCATTTTTCTAAAGCAGAGACTTCCTCCAATAAGGAAGCAAAACAACTAAATTATTTAACTGCTATGTATAGGAACAGTGAAAGGAAAATTAAATCATTAGCCTTCTTCAAAACAGTAAAAGAAAGCAATCTCTAATCACATACTTGCTTCTTCAGCTATGAATGTTGCAGTGATTATATTTAGAAGCACACAGCAAGATTATTAGGAGAATAGGAGGCATTTTCTAGCACTTTTAAAGTTGAACTTGTCTGTCTCCCAGGTCTTCCTGCACTGCCAGAGTCCTCCCAACAACTAACACCTTCCCAGCGCTCAGAGGGCAGCAAATCACCACAAACCCTCGTCCTAAGGGATGAGGTCAGAGGCCAAGCTACTGGCAAGTTGCCTCCAAGATCTGACCCAGATATTAAAGTCCAGAGCCACACAGCATGTGAAGGAAGCTGAGCCAGAGAGTACCAAAGACATGCATGTTACCTCCCCTTCTGTTATCTCCCTTCACACCTTCTGGCAGTCAAGAGAAGGAGCAGACAATGTGGATGCACGTGATACACCACCAATACAACATGGGCTCTCTACCACAAAGCTCGAATAAACTGCACGTTTCAGAAGCTGCTTCGCAGTAATCCAGGCTTCCCAACACTTACAATGCATATAAACTGCTATTTACACCTATTCAAAGAGTGTCTCCATGTCCCAAAGTGCCAAACAATGAAGCTGAGAGCTTTGAGCTAATCCAACACTTGCTGTACAAAGGAGTGCTAAACTGTAAGTAACTGCAAAAATCTAAGCAGAATTAATACCTATTTTCCCCCTGAAGAGTGAGTAGCAGAAACAAAAGGCTATTACACTTTAGATAAATATACGAGGGATTATGATTTCCTTTTACAGAATCACAGAATCATAGAATCATTTGGTTGGAAAAGACCTTTAAGATCATCGAGTCCAACCGTACCTGTCCACTACTAAACCATGTCCCTAAGCACCTTGTCTACCCGTCTTTTAAATACCTCCAGGGATGGGGACTCAACCACTTCCCTGGGAAGCCTGTTCCAATACTCGACAACCCTCTCTGTGAAGAAGTTTTTCCTAATATCTAATCTAAACCTCCCCTGGCGCAACTTGAGGCCATTGCCTCTCGTCCTATCACTTTCTACTTGGGAGAAGAGACCGACACCCACCTCGCTACAGCCTCTTTTCAGGGAGTTGTAGAGAGCGATAAGGTCTCCCGTCAGCCTCCTCTTCTCCAGGCTAAACAACCCCAGATCCCTCAGCCACTCCTCATAAGACTTGTGCTCCAGACCCTTCACCAGCTTTGTTGCCCTTCTCTGGACATGCTCCAGCAACTCAATGTCTGTCTTAGTACTGAGGGGCCCAAAACTGAACACAATATTCAAGGTGCATCCTCACCAGTGCCGAGTACAGGGGAAGGATGACTTCCCTGGTCCTGCTGGTCACACTATTTCTGATACTAGTCAGGATGCTGTTGGCCTTCCTGGCCGCCTGGGCACACTGCTGGCTCATATTCAGTCGGCTGTCGACTAGCACCTCCAGGGCCTTTTCTGCCTGTCAGCTTTCCAGCCACGCATCCCCAAGCCTGTAGCATTGCATGGGGTTGTTGTGGCCCAAGTGCAGGACCCAGCACTTAGCCTTGTTGAATCTCGTAGAATTGGTCACAGCCCATTGGTCCAGCCTGTCCAGGTCCCTCTGTAGAGCCTTCCTACCCTCAAGCAGATCAACACTTCCACCCAGCTTAGTGGCATCTGCAAACTTGCTGAGGGTACACTCGATCCCCTCATCCAGATCATTGATAAAGATGTTGAACAAAACTGGCCCCAACACTGAGCCCTGGGGAACACCGCTCATGACCGGCCTCCAACTGGATTTAACTCCATTCACCACCACCCTTTGGGCCCGGCCATCCAGCCAGTTTTTAACCCAGCACAGAGTATGCCTGTTCAGGCCATGAGCAGCCAGTTTCTCCAGGAGAATGCTGTGGGAAACAGTGTCAAAGGCTTTACTAAAGTCCAGGTAGACAACATCCACAGCCTTTCCCTCATCCACTAAGCGGGTCACCTTGTCATAAAAGGAGATCAGGTTAGTCAAGCAGGATATAATATATATTTTAGATATAAAACAGAGTGAAAACATAATTTGTTTCAAGGACAATGATTCAAATAACCAAAATTAGAGATTCTGTTTCATTTGATACCCATGTCTACATTTCATTGCAACCTATTAAGCATAGAAGGCTAAAACTGTCTATTTTTCCAGGAAGTTAAGTGTGAAAACGTGCAGGTTACACCTCTACCAAAAAAAAAAAAAATTCTCACATTAGCATTTTTATGGACGGAGTATCACCTACTCCGTCCTCCTCCCTGTCTGCATTGCAGAACAGAACCAGCTATTTAAACAGTGACCCGAAATTTTCTAAAAGCCCATCAGCAAATTCATCTGTGCATCTCAACCCGCGTGTGCTGATGTGGAAGACAGCAGGAGTTGTGCCACAGGGAGAGTTTTGCTGGCAAACCCAAAGGCTGACGGGGCCCTGTCAGAGGGAGTCCCTTGGAGGGATACCAGCTGGGCCCGGAGGCGCAGCACAGGACCCTACCTCCGTGGCATTTGTAGCTCTGTAGGAGATTAAGACCCAGGCAACCAGATGCTCTCCAGATCGTCTTTCCTGGTCTCGTTTGGGGATTTTGGTTCGGTGCCACTCTGTGTAGTGTCAACTGTCACACTGAGACCTCAGAGCAGCTGTCAATCAGCACCTGCAGGGCACAGCTCACCCGGGCAGAGCACAGCAAAGCAGAGCTGCCTCCAGATACCACTGGTCACGCAGGTTTTTTGGAGTAAAACCCAAGTATCTCCAAGTGGTGTGTGTGCGGCAGTGGGACCTCCTCCAAACCGACACAGGATTGTCTATCTGAGCAAATTGCCACAGTCGGTGCAAGCCAAGGCACGCTCCTCTGACATACAAATGCAGGGCGATGGGAGAATACAATGTATGCAAGACAGAGCAAATGCTGCCAAAAAAAATTATCAATCCCAACACTGAGATTACAGTTGTACTAGCAAATTTACCAAGGCCAGGACACTACCACAAACACCAGCACATGATCACCCACATACAAACTGTTAGCGGTGCTCCTGGCACGGGTTTCAGCTCCAGCAACAGCTTTCTCCCAACACCTAGGTAAGGCAAAGGGCTTCGGATGGGCCAAGGACCACATTCTGTAAGTCAACTGGAGGCAGCCACCCTGTTTTGGAAGGTTACCTTTGTACGTACAGCCTGGCCACACCATCCACCTCAGAGCCACAGAAAAGACTAGTATAACCAAACCGGACCAAGGCCTCCAGTCATCACAGTTCATTTGCTGGGCAAAGAGCAGAGCGCATCTAACTCTCATACCGGTCCCCGCAATATTGCCAAGTGTTTGGATGCTACCACGATGAAGGCAGCATAAGACCCCGAAGCACACAGAATAGGTTTGTTGTCCTCAAAAAAGGGGTGATCTGATCACTCCTGCCCAAGAATGAACAAGTGAGCTATTTCTGGGAGTAAAGGATCTAAGAGACATACTGTGGAGGGTCTGGTTTACCACAGTTCCCAGTCAAGCAGGCAGACAAGCTAAAGCAGCCTCAAGATTACACCAGCCACGCACTTACAGCATTTATATTCTGTTTATACAATGGAATTGTTTTCAGCAGGTCTCATTATTTAAAATCCTTCAAACACTCCCATGTAATGCAGTGAGAAAGGTTAAGGTTTCATTCCCTCAGTGAATTCTTCACATAATTTGACAATGGTAAAGCACTGTTCTTGTTCATCGGGTTAAATACAGACCCTGCCACATCACTGGAGATGCTGTGGACACCAGGCTCTCTAACAGTGCACCACACATGTGTGTGCATGTTTCTTGCAAGAGATGGTTTGCAACAGCTTTTATAAAATAGTACTGGAGTTAATGTTTGTCTCTGCTTCCCCAAGCACAAACTGTACCCACTTCCCCCATCACACGTAGATAAAGTGACCCAGAGCAATGCCTTGAAAATTTGGAATAATGGCTGTAATCCTCAGAGTTTGATCTTGTGAGACTCGAGCTGCCCAGAGCTCCCATATAAGCCATCCAGCAATGAGATTACTCTGCTTCTGGCAAAGGATGCTTTATAGCACCTCACAGGACTGAGCTCTGTCTGGTCTCATATCCATAAGCCATGTGATGTGGCTTGTCTAAATCACTAACCAAAATCAAATCAGAGCAAATCATGTACTGTAAGAGTGGCAACCAAACAGAGCCCTCCATCTCAAATAATACGACAGCAGCGCATAAAAAGCAGGAGTGCTAGTGCAGCATTTAAAAATACATTTTCACACTGTACAACAGCCACAGGTTGGGAACCCATCACCAAGGGTTCATTCCTGCAGACTTCTGCAGCATGCTATGGTACCAACAAGGAGGAAAGTGTGTATGATGGCCTGCCTGCTTCCTGCCACCCTACGCACATATCTCCACAGATGCCACTCACGTGGAGAGCCCCCTGTGCAGCCCTAAGATTGCTGGAAACAATGCTATCAAGGAGAAGGACGATCATCCCAAGATCTCAGTTTCTCCTGTCCAGCCTCCGCTCTTCCGAGAGTCTGGCTGCAAAGAAGAGTGTGCAAAAGAGGGACTGAGCTCTGCTTATGCAGGGTAAACCCCTCTGTACTTAAGAGTGGAAGCAGCAAAAACATAAATGCAGACAGACAAAAGCAAGACTACATTTTCAAACAGCAATAGCAAATTTGAGATTTTTAAAAGAAGAGGTGGAGGAGAAGCATCATCAAGAACATATCAAGGCCTAAATCAGCATGTAAGGGCAGCTTTAATCTGGAAGTTAGACTGAAATAGCACAAGATCCAGTCACCAAAACCACAAGATGTCACACTGAATGTCTGCTGTTGCAGCTCCTTCATTCCCATCACTACCTGACCCAACAAAGATAAAGTTCAGTTGGGCACTTCCACACACACTGCAACTGCCTCTCCAAAATGCACAGCAGGCACACAGTCGGGTCTGATGAGTTCCCAGGTGAGATGAGGGTTGCCACCCTGTTATTTGATATTGGAGATGCAAGGCCTAAGGCTATGTGTTTCTGAACAGTCATTCATATGTGATTTCAGTAACTGTGTATAATCTTCCACAATAATATCCACAATCAGTGGTGGTGTTGATGTTAATTACTTAAGTTTAAATACAAAACATAATGAGATGCTGTAATTCCATTTTCAGACAGTTTTACCCTGAACATTAAACATTATTCAGCTTATTAAAAAAAAAAAAAATCACTTTAGCACAGTCATCTTAAGGGACTTGCACGTTTTAATCATCAGTTTTAATTAGGCTAAAAAGTAGAGTATAAATCAAGGCCCTTTTTGAGGCACTCTCAAAAGGGACAAAAAAGGTTCCATTCTTTATTTGACTGAAGTGCACATTATGCTAAAGTGTTAATGGGAGCAAACGAGAGTAACTGAAATCAGTCTCCTGCTAATTTTCATAATTTGTAGTGGAACACTTTTCTAATTAATAAAAGACTTCTAGAGACATCTATGTTGACAAATACACACATGCCGCACTCCTTTACCTTTCTGGCATCCATACTCAGTGCTGATGTACATGTAAAGGTGCTTTCATACCTTTTTTCCTACAAGCTGGTTAGCATTGAGCGTTTGCATTTTTCCATGAGCCTTCTGATTGCACCGCACTGTTTTGGAGTCTACACTGGAGGATACTGATATTTCAAGACTGAGGAAGCCAGTAACAGCAACACAGTTCCACATTCAGATACACACTGAAACAAATGGACTTTGCATCCAGTTGTACTGTAAAATTTGTAGAAAATAATACTTTAATTAATTAATTAATTAAATTAATTCAGGTTTGAATTTCTCTATCTCTAAAGTCTACAGCTTAATTGTGTTGCTTACATGCCAGTGGCTGTCAGTTGACCCATTAGTCCAAGTCAGCCAAAGCTATCAAGTGTACCATGGAAGGATGCATTTGTGTGCCTTAGTTACCCATGGACACTGGAGATCATTGCTCAGGCACTGCAGGTTGTGAAAGCCTTTGGGGCCTTCTGCTGCTCCCCATCCTTTCTTCTGGCTAAGTCACTCTGACCAACTTTGTCTTACAATAGGTTTAGAAGAGCATTAAAAAGTGAAGGGCAAATCACCTCATAAAATGCGAAACCCACCAAGATGAGGCACCTGAGCGCTTGCTGTCTCTTTGCCATAGGAGTGTGACACAACACACGAGTGGTAAAACCTGTCTTCCTGCGCGCACCAGCCTTAGCAGTCAAGACTAAAAAATAATCTGCATAGTAAGCAAAATAACATTCACTTTTGCTCCTCAGATGTATTTGGTTCTAGCTACTGCCCAGTTATAATCTGTTTATTGTGTTCTAGTGTGTAGCATGCTCCATGCTGACAAAAAAGTTGCCTTCCATCCACTAATTGTTATTTATGCATTCTGCGTGCCTTTGCTCTGGCTCCCCAAAACCTGCTATATGCTGACATCAACAAATGGCATCCAACACTAGTAGGTGGTGGCATTCATTTACTAAACTACCCCATGATGTCAAATCAACTGAACGTATTCCTCAAGTGTTGCCCACACCAGCACAGGCCTAAATTTGAAAGCATTTGCCTCGCCCTCCTAAGACAGGCAATTTCATTTCATTCTAATTTATTTTAAACCCCTGTAATCTCTCTCTGAGCTCATCACTTTTCCTAGCTGTTCCAGATCCCTGACCCAGCTCACGTTTATGCCACACGTACCAGCAGCCCTTCAAGGAGCAGCAAGAGTGACAAGCGGCTAGCAAGAGAGGAAGGGGTGCACTGAAAAAGAGTAGGAAGGCGGCAATGGGGTAAAAAGCAAGGAACATGAAAAGTAACTGAAGGCTTAGGATTTGTCCATGCAACAGCCCAGTCCTACCAGCTCTGTAATGGAGATTTTCCTATTCTTTAATTGTATCTACTATCAACCTCACGTGTCCTTTACTTAAGGTGTGTCCTTACTTAAGCCATTACCCATGTAACTCGGGTTAAAAAAGATGTAGCCAGTGCCTCCAGAGAAGTCAGTCTCTTTCCGCTGACCGCAACCCTTAGCACACAACCCTAATTTTTGTTAAGTTAAAGAGTAGCATGAATCTCACAAGAAGCAAACAGGAAAGCAAAACAAAGCCTATCGTGAGAGGCAACTTCACAGATACATGCACATCACTATTTGTAGTCACCTAAGTCAAATTCTTATTTGTCTTAAACAGGCAGCAACTTTAAGTCATGTCTTCAAAAGGCTCCCTGCACTAGATGGAGGGCAATACAGGCTTTTTATTTCTAAACAGAAGTTGAAAGCCTAAGGTAATCACTTATTTCTACACAGCAGGTCTTTTAAGAAAAAACACTAACTATCACAAGGCATGCTGCAAAATATCACAAGATAGAAGTCAATGATGCAAATTTCAGTGATGCAGAAGATGAGTTTTTTCCTGCCTGACACATGGTAAAATTTTTTTCCTTTAAATAGTCTAGTCACCAAAAAGCAGTTCAAAAGTTGTCAAGTACCTTCTGGAAGTTTATTTTAAAGTAATCTAGGAGAATGTTACACTGAAACATTGTTTTTTAAAAAAATCTAAAAGGCAAAAATAAAAACATTTGAACTCACGATGAAATACAGTTTAATCTGAGCTGGTTTTAGTCAAGAGGTTTCCTCCTGGTTAGAAGTTTCCTCTTAGTTAGAAAATTTACACCCCCCACCCCCAAATTATTTAAAAGAAGTAACTATTTTTCTTCTCATATTGTTCAAATTTCTGGTCTGGCCATCAAACGTACAAATCACATTTTTCATGTGGGTCTGTTTTTACCATCCACTGAGGGCAAATGAAATGTAAGAGGTTTCCAGGAGCTCTCACAATGATACAGTTTTCTTAACAACCACATATTGAATAAGTCTCCACCAAAACTCAGCCAACAGCTGGCTCTGATAGGAAAAATCATGCTGCAGTAGGAAAAATGTCAAACCTCAAAACAGGAAATATTTTTTTTTTTTAAATCATGAGTCAAGTGAATTATTCCCTCTGTGAAAGTTTTCAGCATTTTTATAGATTGTCTTTAACATCAAGAGTTTCAGAAACTATTTGCATCTTAGCAGTGATCTACGTGCACACACTGTTTCTGATGATGACCCTGCTTGCTGTTAAACTAGCTGATCCAAAATTAGGCAAATACTTAATAAGAGCCATTAAGGACAGAATTTACTTAAAACAAATATTTTTCCTGGACGATTTTCTTGGACATACCCAAAGATCATTGTCCACAGAGGTGGGAAGGGAACAGGGGATAGTTTGGACTTTAGCAAAGCACTAGGATGCAATGAACAACAAGGTTGGGTTTAGCTGTTTTTATCTCAGTTCCTTGGGGAAGAGTATCCCCGATACCATATGCCTCTCCCATCTCTAGGGATGCACACAAAGACCAGCTGTTGCTCCTCTTTAGATACCACTCTGTAACACCACTCTATTCACCAGGCAAAAAAGTATCACCTAGGGCAAGGAATGACACCAAAGAGAGTGTTATTCTGAGAAGGACTGCCTCCTCAATTTATCATCATCCAAGACCAGTCAGAAAAAGTAGGCAGCCCGTTTTGAAAATAAATGGATTAATCAACGAACAAATAAACCCCTGAGCCCAGGCCAAAAGGCGGAGAGATCGCCAGGGCATGAGAGTTTTACAGTTCTTTGCTTCTCCCTTACCTGGAGACTGCCCAAGGAGAAAGCACCCTGTGACCAAGAAGGGTCCCACATGAAGCACACCACGACATGTTCAGAAATCGATCCCCACCCAGCACACAGTGTAGTGCCCATTCGTGCTGCTGCTGTGCAGCATCCCCAAAGGCAGATTTACAGTGTTACTGTGACAATTCCTTGCTTCCCTCTCACAGCTAAGTGACCTTTGGGAGAGATTGTAGCTGAAACCACAGTTGTGAAAAATTACTCTGTGTTAGGAGCATTAAGATACACAGATGCCTATTCCCTCCTCAAATTCTTCACTCTAACTTCTGCTTTTCACCTACTAAAATACCGCTTGCATCTACAAGTGCCAACTCTGAGGTTTCAGTACATATCATGCAAGAATACTACTTGTTACCAAAAAAGGAGAGCTGCCCACATTTCAGACGCATTCACGCAGATCCCCCATATGAAGCCATCAAGTGGAAACCACAGCATCCATAAAAATCTAATGGAGAAATGTTTGTAGGGAAGATAAAATAGTTGATCGCACCACCACCACAAAGCAGATGGAAATAGCAACAAATGACAGAAAGGAATAGATGTTGGCACAAGGAAGATTAAATGAAATGAAAAATCAAACGTACTTAGA
>VYZW01045781.1:7457-18229 GCA_013401315.1 Balaeniceps rex
CCCGCCGGCGCGCCCGCGGGCAGCTCCCCGGAGGGAGGCAGCGGCGGCAGCTCCGACGCGGAGGACGCCTCCTCGGCAGGTGGGTGCCGCGGGGGGCCCCGGGGCCGCGGCACGGCCGAGGGGCAGCCGTCCCCACGTCCCCGCCCCGCGTCGCGGGGTATCCCACGCCAGGGACGAGGGTGTCCCCAGCCCCCGTGCCACCCCCCTCGCGTGGCCAAGGGCATCCTGTGCCGCTGCGTGGCCCAGGGCATCACCAGCCCTCGCGCTGTCCGTCCTGAGCTCCCGTGCCACCCCATGCCACAGTCGGGGCACCCCGTGCCACTCTGTCGCCATGCTGCTGCTAAGGCCGTCCCAAGCCTCTGTGCCGTCCCCGTCGCACAGTGAAGGAATGCACCCCGTGCTGAGGATCTGACGGTCTCCCCAGGCTGTCCCCATCACGCAGGAGGGCACCCCGTGCCGTCACATGGCTGAGGCCGCCCCAAGCCCTTGTGCCATTCCCCATCAAACAGCTAATGCCACCCTCAGCCCTTGTGCTGTCCCCGTCTCACCACTAAGGCCCCCCCAAGCCCCTGTCTTGTCCCTGTCCCACTTCTGAGGGCGTCCTGTGCCAAGGCCCCATCCTCAGGCATGCGAGGAGGGGGGTGGCTGGCCGGTCCCCTGCAGCTGGCTCTCGGTGATGTGCCACTGGCCCAGGAGCCACCTCTGGGGCTGGGACACTGCAGGACAGTCACCTTCTCCAGGTGTGACTGGGCTCAGGGGACACCTCTGCTCGGGGGACACCCCACGATTGCCCTCGGGGACGTCCTGGAGCCGCTAAAGCAGAAGTGTGCCGGGGTGGCGAGGCGTCCCAGGGTGTTTCTCTGGGCGGATCGAGGACGATGTTATTTTGCAAGTGACTGGCTGTTTCGTGGCACTGAAGGCGCAGCCAGCTAGCACTGTCACCCGTCACGCTGTCCTACTTCCAGCGGCCTGGAAGTTGTTATTGCATCAGCTTTAATCCCGGTTCAAACACAGTCCTGACAGCTAGGGAATGTCACTTTTTCTGTTGCTAATTCTGCAGCTGACTTGAGTTAATTTTGTTGTTGCTCGATTGTTTGGGGTGCTGGTTTTCCCCCAAGGCTGTATCGTGCTGGTTTAAGATTGCGTGGGTAGCAAGCGCTCTGATGTCGAGCCGTGCTTAATATTTAGCACAATTTATATTTATTGCATTAGTCTACAGGGCTGGAGAACAGCTCAGTTTCCATTTCACCTTCCCGAGCTGTCTGGAGGTGAAATGTCCAAAGTACATGGCTGCTCTCAGCGTTGTCTCCATCCTGCGGCGGGCTTGCTCACACGTGTGTTTGTGCCCCTCCCCGATCGGTGGGGACCGGCTGCGGGAGCCTGCTCCCAGCCCCGTGGCGAGGACTGAGGACATTCGATGTGTTGCCTTCAGAGAGCCACCCCAAGCCTGTCTGCAGCCCCCCGTCAGCGGGCACCGGTTGTAGTTTTTGGAGAGCTGCTCAGCGGCCAAGGGGGCTCGAGTGCATCGGAGCGACCAAGCGCAAATCCTTCTATTTACACTCGGATCCTGCATTTTATTTCTATCTGGGTAATCCTCCTGAATGGTTCCAAACACCCAGGACTGTGCAAGGCTGCTCTCAGGCTGGGGTGGGTGTTGCTAAAGGGGCTTTCCTGGAGCACAGCGTAAGGAATAGGTCTCTGAGCCCCCGAGGGTCCTGGCTTCATAACCCGGAGGGGTCCTCCAGCCCCACGCCGCCCTTTGAGGCTGCTGGACCAAGACCTTTGCAGCCGGTCAGGGTGAGTCTTTCAGGCAAGACCTTGAGATCCAAGGTTGTGTTTGCTGTGATTAAATGTGGCCTCTTCCTCCTCCTCCCCCAAAGGGGTCTCTGTCATGGTCCCCACCTCCTGCACTCATCCGAGCAGGCAGTGTCCCCTCCGCCGAGTGCCTGGCTCCTCACCCTGCGGCACGGCCGGGCTCTGTGTGGATGTCGGCTGGCAGCGGCGGCGATGAGCTCTCCCCAGCCTTGTCCCGAGCCTTTCCCGAGCATCAGCACTTTTCTTTGTTGCGTGTTATAAGGGCGCCTGTGTGCACTGACGGCGCTGACATTTAAAAGCACACTTTGAAAGTACAGTAGAACGCGTGCGGTCATTGCCTGGATCCCCCTTTCTCTGGACGGTTGTTTAACTTAGTGCCCCCATTGTTTGCTTCTCACTTCTCTTTATTTTTCAGATATAATTAAAAATTCCTGATCGCAGGGCTGTTTGCTTTTCCCGCCAGCAGTCCGGGTGGTAACTTGGTTAGTGCTGCTCTGCCTGGGACCCCTCAGTAATTTAATGTGAATTTCGGAGCTTAACGGTGCTCCGGCTGAACGCGGTCGGTCCCCGGCCGTTTCGCTGTAACCTACGGCAGCGCTATCTGGACAGCAAGCGAGGGAGCGTTGAATATCGTCTTTATGGGAATTACTGGGGAAAGACAGTGGTTTCCTTTAAGTAGCTTGTGCTTAATCTGATTTAAAGCGAGGAAATCTGCAAGATGCCCCTGTTTGCGGCTATTGCATGAGAGCAGCGTGTGTGACAGCCAGATACGTGATCCTGGCATCTGAGATAACGCCTGTGCCAGCTCACCCGGGACCGACAAAATCTGAGCGTCAGCGAGCAGATGGCTAAAAACGACACGTGGAAAGGACTAAAATTCCC
Organism: Balaeniceps rex; assembly: GCA_013401315.1. Classification (NCBI taxonomy): domain Eukaryota; kingdom Metazoa; phylum Chordata; class Aves; order Pelecaniformes; family Balaenicipitidae; genus Balaeniceps; species Balaeniceps rex. The sequence continues at coordinate 10,155 of VYZW01045781.1, forward strand.
TTCATCTCAGCCGTCACCTGTCCCTGTGGCTAAACACACAGCTGGCCTCACAGCTGAGTATGCGTGGTGCCGCGCGCGGCTGTGCCGGGCGGTGGTCGGGGTGTGCCGGGGCGCGACGGTGCTTGGGCTGGGTGCTGCCTCCATCACCTCCCTTTTGCCTTTTTGAGTCTGGGGTGAAGGGTCCGATGCTGTGGGTTGGTACCGACAAGGAGAGTGAGCTCGGCAGGCGGGAGGTGACTGTGCCGGTGAGCGAGGGGAGGGACGCGGTGATGCTCATCAGGAGATGCTTTGTGCCCCGCAGCGGGGAGCATGCACAGAGGTGGAACAAACTCGGTGCTGGGTTTCCCCGCTTTGCCCTTGGGAAGCTGAGAAAGAGGCCGGCTTTGCCGCAGAGCTGGGATGCTGCGGGAGCTCCTGAAGCTCCTCTGGAAGGCTGCTGGGTGCGGGAGCCTCCGACCGGCCCCATGCAGCGCTCTGTGCCCCAGAGCCACGAGGTCTGGGGTGGGGAGTACTGGCGTAGCTGGGATAGTCCATGGTGGCATTGGCTGATGGATCTGGTTATGGCAGGATGCTGCAGCTGCGAGCTGTGTTATAAATGAAATCCCCGGTCCTCTGTTTAGCTGGAATTACAGTTTCTGTCGTGAAAAGATCCTGGAGTCACGTGGGCTCTTCTGCTCGCCCTGCCACACCACCTTCGCTAGGACCTTGGGAAACGGGAAGGGAGGCTGCCGGCAGCAGCAGGGTCCCTGCCTCACGGGGCGGTGAGCACAGAAATGTGGCGGTGTCCGTGTGTGCAGCCAAGGGCTGAGATGGGGAAGGTGGCCTGGGGTGTCTGGAGCCCCCAGGGCACTGGGCACCTTGTCCCTGCGCACCCGGCTGGGTGCTGGGTTGCTGTGGGCATCGTGCTGGGGGCTCCTGGCATGGGTCAGGTAAAGGCAGGGCTTGTTCTTGCGGCTCCGTTCCTGCTTTCAGCTCATGCTGCTGCTGGCAAATACGTGATACTGCAAAAGTGGCATCTCTGTCTGTCCTGGAGAAACTCCTTTGGGATGGGGCAGCACTGCGGGCAGGACTCTGTCCTGCTGTCCTGAGCCACCCTTGGAGCCTGCTGGTTCCTCATCCCTTTCTTGGAAAATCCCCTAAAACCCCAGCAAAAGGAGAACAGAAAATAGTGAGCAAAGTCCAGAGTTTATCCCACTGCATCTCTTTCTGTCTGGGGTAGGTCGTGGCGAGCAAGAGGCGAAGGAGCGGCGATCCCGCAGCGCGCAGGAAGGTGAAGTGTTGCACTGTCTGTGCGTCCATTTCCCCTCCTGTAGCACCAGAAGGGATCTCAAAGCCGGTGCCGAGCCGGGGAGGTGCGTGGGTGGGAGTTGTGCCTCCCCAAGAGCCCATCTACCACCTCTGTGTCCTCTTTTTCTTTTTTTTTTTTTAATTTTTACTTTATTTCCCGCCCCCCCCCGCTGTTTGAAAGCGTTTGTTTGGCTCTGAAGATGCTGGAAGTTCCTCTTCTGTCTGCAGAAGGCCAGGCAGAGTCGCTGTGTTTAATTTTAACTGCTCAGGCGAGGACAAAACCGCCGCGTGTGTGCGTGTGCGTCGTGCATGCGCCTGCGGGGGACCTTTGAACCGTCCCCATCTGCTCTGGGGCCCAGCGGTGTTTTGGGAGGTGGCATTTCTCCACGAACCCCCCTGATGGCAGCATGACAACAACCCCCGCTGCCTCCCCAGAGAGCAGTGCTGCCCGGGCCGAGGACTGAAGGGTTAACGCTGAGGCAGGTTGGTACCATTAAAGAAAATCATAAATAAATGCAAAAGTTCAGGGGGTTAAAAAGCCTTTGAGTAGAAGAGTTGGTGTTTAAAAGCACGGCTTTTAGGTGAGAGCAGTAAGTGCTGGTTGTTGGGGTAACTTGCCTGCGATGGGCAGACAGTGGAGGGCTTGTGAAGGAGCTGGAGGAGCAAAGGGGAAACTGCGAGCAGCTCTGCCGGTGGGCACCGCTGGGATCTCTGCGCCGGGGCAGAGCCGGCAGCGGCCGCGGCATCTGCTGGGTGGAGACACAGCCCTTCCAGGAGCCGGCATCCTGCGAATGCCGAGCGGGATGGGTGCACGCTGGGTTGGGTGCCCCTGCCCCTCTCGCCGGGCAGGGGGACGGTGGGTGAGCCGGCCCCGGTGGGCGCGTCTGTGCTCTGGCAAGCTGTGGTGGCTGGGTCTGGCTTTCCCCTGGCCTGCTCCCCTCTGCCATCAGCTCTCACGTCAGCTGAGCATGGCTGCAGTGGGAATCTGGCTGCTGCGCAGCATCGCAAACGTGCATCTCCTCCGAAACAGATCCTCAAAATTGGTGTGAGCGTTCCCGGGGCAGCTTCCTCCTGTCCCCCGGCACAGATGCCGACACCTCACCTGCAGCAGGGGGTCTGGCTGCAGCACCCCCGCGCGTCCCTGCGTGCCGTCAGCTGAGCGCGGTCCCACTGCCTGGGTGTTTGTCTGTGGGGGGTATTTGTCCCCCAGTATTTGGGGCAGAGACGATGCTGAGCTCCCCCAGCTCAGCAGCGCTCAAGCGGTGGGCAGCGGTGCTGGGCTGCGTGGTCTGCCCCAGAGCCCTGCGGAAGGGAAAGAGGGGACGCAGTTCCCCTTTCGGTGCCAGCGGCGCCATGGGCTGTGGCCGGGCTCTGCTTCGGCTCGGAGGCGGCCCCCTGGCCCCCTGGGCTCGGTGCGGCGGTGGCTGGTCGTGGGGTGGTCGGCGGTCCCCACGTAGGAGCAGCGGCAGCAGCAGGGCACGCAAGAAACCCTCATTAGGTGGCTGGCTACAGCCAGAAGTGCCCTGCGGGGCCTGAATACATTTGCATTGTAAGTCTATTGAAATCTGGCTTGTGGTTTTCTTTTTTTTTTTCTCCTGGAAAGACACGTCTGTGCAGTGGGGCTCTTTGTCCGGGTGGTTCCTCCTCCCCTCCTGCCCAGCGTGGCCAGCGATGCCGCCTGTTGGGATGCCGGCGGATGGCTCTGCTCTGTCTTCTGCTGGATGCTGTCCGCTGCGGCCAACCCTGCGGCAGCGAACGGGGGGAGATGCTTTCCCCCATGCTGGCGGGAGAGTAATGTTCCCTTGGGTTGGAGAGGGGAGCCCGGTTTAGCCAAGGCAGCTCACTAAAGTGTGCGTGCATCCCGGGACAGTGGCACCTCTGCTCCTGGTTCGTGGCGTTGCTGGGTTTGTCCTCCCGCTGAGGTCGGCCGGAGCAGGGGCTGAGCAGCCGGCGGGAGCACACCGATCTCACTGCATCCCCAAGAGACGTCTTCAGATAGACTTGGCTTTCCCACCCCTAGTTATAGCATCACAGAATGCTTTGCGTTGGAAGGGACCTTCAGAGGCCATCCAGCCCAACCCCCTGCAGTGAGCAGGGACATCTTTAACCAGATCAGGTTGCTCACAGCCCCGTCCAACCTGACCTGGAATGTTTCCAGGGATGGGGCCTCCACCACCTCTCTGGGCAACCTGTGCCAGTGCTTCACTACCCTCATTGTAAAACATTTCTTTCTTCTATCCAGCCTAAATCTCCCCTCCTTTAGTTTAAACCCATCACCCCTTGTCCTGTCACCACAGGCCTTGCTAAAAAGCCTGTCCCCATCTTTCCTACAGGCCCCCTTGAAGCACTGAAGGCCGCACTAAGGTCTCCCCGCAGCCTTCTCTTCTCCAGGCTGAACAGCCCCAATAGTCACTTTATCAGCGTTTGCTAAGCAGGATAGTTTGCATATGTAGATCCGTAGCAGCAACACTTCTTGGCTCTCTTGGCTGCAGTTGGGGAGCGGAGCCTGGCCAGCCTAAGCAGAATTGCGGCGGAGGACATCCTGCAGATCTGCCCCGAGATAAGTCCCAGCGGCAAAGTTCAGGGGTTGTTTGAAGGTCTGGCCGATAGGGAGACCTTTGTGCTCAGACTGGGACTTTCTGCCACGGCTGGTTTTTGTTCCGACGCTGCAAACCAACACCTCTTCCTTCTCCTTCGCAGGTCCTGCGGCAGGAAGCAAACCTGGCCCAGCCGTCTCGACCGGGGCCGGGTGGGAGAGCAGCAGCCTGGGGCTGCGGCACTGGCAGATACGGCTGCAATCTCCTCCCTCTCTGAAGAGAGATGCAGCGCGATAGCTGGGCCAGGCCTTCATCTGATATTAGAAGCTTTTTCCTGCGAGCGGCCACCACCGCTCTTTCCTTCCCTGTCTGGTGTTTTGAGAGGCCGAGGGCGCTGCTGCTGCGGCTGGGTCTCTGCCCTCCTCCCCACGCTTGCTGGGGGGACCTGCCTGGCTCCGGTGCCCTCTTGGCTCCCTGAGGGCAGGATGCTCTGAGCCTGCCCTGCGCTCCAGGCACCCCTCAGCTGTGCCCGGGGCTGCCAGCGGAGCTCGGGGTTGATGCAGCGCAGACCTCGGGGTTTCCATCCTGTAGGAAGGTGATACCGGGGGAAAAGCTTAATGCTGCGTTGGGCTGAGGAGCGGCACGTTCAGGACACGCAGCGGGAAGGATCTGCTGTGCTCCTTGGTTGGGAGGGTGGAAACATTTTCATTTATTCCTCTTTTCCCCCTCTGCAACCTCTGGCAAGGGAATAGCTGCTGTTCTGCACCAGCGAGGGACAGCCCAGACCTCCCGGAGAGCCCGGCAGAGCAGGCGCTGGAGGAGCTCGGAAAGCTGGGCTCTCGGCTGGTGTCTCCCACCGCAGCCCGGGGCTCTGCCGCCCTGCCCCTGTCCCGGCAGCGTCCCTGCCGTGGCTCCAGGACATCCAGGCTTCACCTCTCCCAACCAAAGGACTCTGGCTGCTCTCTTAGTCCTTGTCTAGCACTGCCACGTGCATGGTGCTCCCCAACCACCCTCTCCTCCTCCATTCTTCCCCCAGGAAAACACCCCCTTTGCCCCACGCCGGTGCTGGAGGTGCAGGCGGCTCCGGAGCTGCTCTCCGGTTGCTGCCAGCCCGGGGTGCCCACCACCAGCCCCGGGTGCCCAGCCCCAGCCCGGCCCCGGGCGAGTGCCGAGGCTCGCATGGCCATGACTGGAGGAGCCTCTTGCACAAGAGGCCAGAAATAGCGATGCGTGGGCTGGCAGGCAGGGCTGGGCAGATGCCAGGCAGACAGCCAGACACCAGGCAGGCTGTGCGGGGCCGGCCGGTGGCAAGGAGGAACCACGAGACTCGGCTTTTGGCTCTCGCAGCAACGATGCTCCCAGCTGGAGCTGTGCTGCGGTCGGAGCTGGGGGCGGTTGCGGGGGAGTTGAGAACGCGGTCGGCAGCGTCTCCTCAGCCAGGGCTGGTCTGTGTCACTGCAGGGTGATGGGTGCCCGGGTGTGGGTGGGTGCTCCCCCCAGCCCTGGGGAGAGGAGGAAGGTTCAGCTGCTTTGCAGGTTTTGGGGTTTTGTTGTTGTTGTTGTTTTTGCAAAAGGTGAGAAGAACACAAAAGCCAAAGTACAAATGAAGCCCAGCGCTTTGGTGGGGCTGTTTGGTGTGGGCTGTGCGGTCTGGGCTGTGCAAGGGCACCTGCCTGGGTTGGTGTGTGCAACCAGGCAAGGCCCGTTGCGTGCGGCACGGAGGTGACCCCCTTTTGGGCATCTCGCTATTTGGGGAGGCTTTCCGGGACACCCACCCAGCCGGGCTCCGGGGCGCGTGGCTGCCTGGTCCTTCTGGGCTGTGGCACTGGTGTGTGTCACGCCAGGGGTGGCCGGTCGGCGGAGGGGTCCTGGTAGCCATGGGCAGTTTGTCCGAGTGCTCAGCTCATGCCCTGCGTTGGATAAAGAGGAAGATGTGCAAAGGGGGGGTGCACCATGGCGTGGAGAGGCTGGTGCCGTGGGTAGGAGCGGCCAGGAGGTGTGTCTGGGCAGGGGAAGCATGTGGCAAAACCCCTGCGTGCATGCAGAGCGCCGTGCGTGGAAAACCGGCCACCCTGGGGGGCTGCCTGCTGCCCCCATGTCTCTGCAGCCACCGTGCTGGAGGGGGAGCGGCTGCACCTTGTGCTGGTGCTGGTGCTGCTGCGGCGGCGCTCCCCGAGGCGCGAGCGAAGCGCGGTTTCCTGCTGTGAACGGGGTTGATGTGCTCAGCCGAACCGCCATCGCCTTCCTGGGAGCTCGCTGCGGCGGGCAGCAGGGCCCCGTGCTGCGGGGGACTGTGGGGGCACGGGGTTTGGCTGCGGAGGATGGAGGGGACGCTCCACTGGGACCCGTAAGGGGTGGAGCGGGGACATTAGGAAAAATTTCTTTACTGAAATTTTTAATCTGAAAAATGATATCTTACGGGGATATTGGGAAAAATGTCTTTACTGGAAGAGTGGTCAAGCGCTGGAACAGGCTGCCCAGAGTGGTGGTGGAGTCCCCATCCCTGGAGGTGTGCAAGAAACGTGTAGCCGTGGCACTCGGGGACATGGCTTAGCAGGCATGGCGGTGTTGGGCTGATGGTTGGACTAGGTGACCTTAGAGGTCTTTTCCAACCTTAATGATTCTGTGATTCTGTGCCAGGCCGTGGTACCGAGCCGGAGCCTGGGCAGGAGCAAACGGGGGGGTTGGTGGGTGACAGAGAGTGGCCAATGCGTCCCGCCGTGCCTGCGCCGTCACCCTTGGGCAGGGCTGGCACCACGCGCGCTAACGGCTTGGGGACAAAGGGGGCTTTGGCACTGGGCAGTGTGGGGGTGGTGGTGCCCAGCAGGGCGGCTGGGGGGGTACGCTCGGCTCCCCGAAATACCTGGGAGTGGGGCAGGCGAGGGGTGGGAAATGGCAGCTGTGGGGCTGTACCCTGTGCCGCTGCCTTAGCACCCGGTGACACCCAGCCCGTGGGGGCGGTGGGCTGTGGGTGTGGGTCCTCGGATGCCGGGGCTGGATACGGCCCGCCGGGGAGGCAGGGCTGTGCCAGGGGCAGCAGCGGCTCCTCACCCTGGATGCCAGGTGCCGGTGGCTCCATGTGCCCCAGCCATGCCCAGCCACAGCCCTGGCATTGCTGCGCTCCCCCAAAAGGTGTCGGCTGCGTCCGAGCCTGGTGCGGACACCCCTGGGAGCAGGGATCAGGTGGTGGCAGCGCCTTGGCAGGGTCCCCTCAGGTTTCCCAGCCGCGGTGGTTGCCGATGCCACCCGCGTCCTGGCACTTCACGCTCCGGTGGCTCTGCCTTCCCCTTGTGCCCAGCGGAGCGTTATCCCTCCTGCCCGGTTCCCATCTGGCCCTGGCGCCTGGTCCAAGGCCCTTCCCCGCATGGCTGAGCCCGCAGGCAGGGTGCGGCCGAGGGCACCGGCGGGGGATGCTGCCCGCACCGCCAGGACGGGGTCAGCGGTGCCGGCACAGGCTGAAGGAGGGCAGCCTCTGCACTTGAACGCTTGGCTGGCACCCTGACGTATTGGGGTTGATGACTCTGGCACTTTAGATTTCCTTTGGCTACATGCAGCTGGGGGGGGTGATTTAACCCCTGCCTGCCTGCGCCCCGCTTTGCTGACCCTGGTTGTACGGGGCAGGGCAGCTCCTGGGGGTCCTGGTTCCTCCCACGGTCGCCGGAGCCGGGGGGAGCGGTTTGACGGGCTGGCGAGGTTTTGCTGGGCAGGGGGCACAGCATCCCTGGGTCGTAGGGAGGGGATAAGACCGTGGTGCAAAGGGTGATGGAGCGGGGCTCCCCCTTTCCCCCCACTCTGCTTGGGGTGGCCTGGGGGGCAGCCGTATGCCCCTGTGCCACCACCGTCCCCTCCTCCTCCTCCTCCTCCCTGGTCCCCAGACCCCTGCAGAGGGTCGGCGTGGCTGCATGCGGGGGGCCGCTGAGCTCAGCTCCCCCCAGCAAGGCAGGGGCGGGAGGCGGGACGCGCTGCCATTGCCAGGCGGCACCTCCTTCCCTGGGCACCCCTGGCAGAAGAGCCGCCGTGTGCCGGGCAGGCGGCCGTGCCCGGCTCTCCCATCCAGCCCCCGCCTGGGCCTGCGGCCCCCCGCCTCCCGCCCTCGCCTGCTGCCTTTGTTGTGAGATGAGAGCCGGCTGGCGGGGCTGAGAGCCGGCGCAGCCCTCCGGAGCATGGAGCCGCTGAGCCACCGCGGCCTGCCACGGCTCTCCTGGATCGACACCCTCTACAGCAGTACGTGCCCTGGGCTGGGGGGCGGCG